>QFDV01000062.1:62094-76335 GCA_003315845.1 Lactarius trivialis
GGACAAAGTTCACGCGGTCTTTCTTAAGTTCTCGTATGCGGACGTTAGGTTCAAGGAGATCGTTGACTTGCATTGTGAGAGTCAAATATTGACTTGAGATCCACGACGCGGTCCCGCGTCACAAGGGCTTATGTAATGCGAAATAATATGCGATATGCGATTGACTTTCTTGTCGTACAAATTTGCTACAGTAATCACGCAAACCCAAAACCTTCACCACCTTCGTTAATCGAGAGTAACAATTGCTGTCGAAGCATTTCATAAGACGAGTATTGTGGGAGATCAATTTGATTGAAACCTAGTATAATAGCGTCAGCTCCTGGTCGTCCAACTCTGTCGACGCAACGTACATGTATGAGCCTGAGGAAGCCTGTCGGGATCGCCGTATGCTCTGTGAATCGAAAAGCGCTGAGTGCCTTGAACACCTTGTAGATCATTGAACCCGCCCAGAGGGACTCGCGATGTCCCAGTGGCGAAACTGAGCACCTTGGCACGCTCGTCTCGGTTGAACGACTTGAGCGCACGCCACCACCAGACGATGACGGGATCTGAGCTTGTATACCCGTTGTATTCCGTGGCGGAGCGCCACTCATCAACGTCGATATCGGGAGTACCAGAAATTAGCAACTCGAGCTCTTTCTCATTGAACTGAAGAGTGTCAGGTGAGAACTTGACGGCCAAGCATAATATTCAAACATACGATAGCAATGAGATCCTTGGGAATGATCTCATAGAACCCGGACAGCAAGTGCTCAAGTTGGTCTTTGATCGAGATGAATAATCGATATTGAGCTGACAGCTGCACAAACTCCCGCCTGTTATCGAGCGTCACAGGTATTGACTCCCCGTTCTCCTTCAGTGGAACAATCTTGGTAACGCCAAACTAGATGAGACGTTAATAAAGCAGAAAGGGTCTCGTCCGCGAGCAACGCACCTCATCGCCCTCAACGCTGAAGTTCAGATCCAGAGGGCTCGGGTCATTCTCCAGTATCCAACACAGTGAGTTGTAGTATTCTGGATCGATCCACTCCACATCGCGGTAGTCAACGGGCTTCCCGAGTATTTGCCGATACATGCTACGGGCAAAGTAGGCATCCAGGAGACGACCATCGTAGATAGCCTTCCCGATGACACGACCCACAAACTTGAAGAACGACAGGTGTTCCGGATTGACCCACGAAGCTTTGTTGGGTTGATAGGTGAGGCGATCGGCTGCGCAGGGCTGGAACAGTGCATTGTTGGGGTCGAACATCTGCCTTGCAAGAATCTGGAACCACTCTCGCGTGACGCCCCCTGCGTCTACACCCTCCTCATCGTAGAACCGCACGCTGAGTTTACCGTATTTGATTTGATCTCCCGTCTTCCGCTGCAACGACTGGAAGCTATCCTCGAAGACGCGCTGGCGACGTACGTTGAGTTGTAGGGTTCCGTGATGTTCACGGGAGTGCGGACGCTTGTGCAACTGCTGATTGAAGTAATTTCGCTTGTTGTCAAAGTCCAACACGCGAGGGTTGTTGACAAGCAAAGAGAACGAGCCGCTCATCAACGATGGATTGTTCCGTACCATGACGTTGAGGACCTTGCGATGTGCGTCTGTGAACGTCACAAAGAGGTCCTCCATTGTCTCCCGTGGTGTAGTTGGTGAGCGAGGAGATGCAGATGCCCGCAACATTCGGCTTGGAGCAGATATGGACGCAGACCCCACGTACTTGCAAACTACCATGAGTGCCTCGATGAGAGGAAGGAGAACGGTGGCGATGTGCTCAATCTCGGATCGCTGTTCGATTATGGACAAGCAGTCTCCTAGCCGACGCCACAATGGGGTGAACCGGAAAGACTCATATATTCCTTGGATCTTTTCCAAATCCGCGGTAGGTTGCGGTTCGGGGGATGTCGTTGCCTTGGGTGAAAACATGTAGTCAATGGTCTTCAGGACGCGGAGGAGCTTCGCTTGATCGGAGGCGGGAGAGGAAAATCGGGACGCGACGGAAGACGTGAACACATCATCTCCTGGCTCGTTGAAAGAATTGGCTAGCTCGTCAAGGTCATGGTAGAGGCTCTGTCCAAATTCCTGAGCTTTACCGCGAAGTTCTTGCGCGACAACATCTCGCGCATCTGGGATGAATGAGAGGTGTTGAATGAGGGAAAGTGTATGGTGGAAGGGTTTTGCGCCACAGTCCCCCACAGTCAATATATTGACGATAGATCTTAGCGCATTGGGAGGGATTTGAGGGGGGTTGACGAGCAAGGTCTTTTCCTCAATTGCCTCCGGTCGAGGCGATTCCTTTTGGCTCTCTTGTGAAGGATTATCTGCTGGCGCGCGTTTTTTAACAACATAGATTATCTACGCAAGAGATCAACTTACTTGGGGCAGGGGCATTCGGATCAACTGCTGAAGCAGGAGGCTCGGAAGACGCTTCTTCGGATGACGGTAGAGGTGCCTGTGGGGCAATAGAGGGAGCGGGCTCCTCGGGCTTTTGTTGTACTTTGAGGCCGGTGAGTGGGCGCGTTACTGTCTCGAGCAGGCTGACAACCAACTCGAGGACTGACGGTGTCTTCAACAGCGATGGTCGATCGAGCAGGGAAAGAAGAAGAACTATGGGGTATTGGGTCTGTGCGGCTTGTTTCTCCTTGCCCTTGCCCTTCTTGGAAGCGTGTTTTCGAAGCCCCACAGCCATCTCCTGTTCTGTCAGAAAGAAGAGAGACGATGACTCATTCGACGAAACGATGTAGGTCAAAGCCTCGAGGCAGCGCTGAGCGATAAGATCAGGGACAACTTCGCTTGGAGAGTGATGCACAGGAAGAGAGCTCAGGTACTCCGGGCCGGTCTTCTGTTTTCCAGCAGCAGGACGATGGGTTGGTGTGGGGCCTTTAGAATTCCTGATCGTCATCTGCGTAAAGCTTCTGTCAATAGCTGCGAGGTCTCCAGTTCCTTCCTGCAGGATGTTGAGAAGGAAGTTGAACAGTTCAGCGCGGGTTTTAGAGTTCTCGCATAAGTTGACGAGCGCCTTGTACAAGATGTTCTTTCTCGAGATTTGAGGGAAGAAGAGTAACCGCACTAAGACAGCCACGCCACTCTTGTCAAGTAGCTGGATCGCATCACGGGGGGCTTGAGGTTTGCGTGTAACAGCAGTGGGAGGTGCACCTTGTGTTCGGGATCCTGCGCCAACCCGGGGAGGCTGGCGGGGGAACCTCTGGCGGTAACCGCCCGCTTCAGCAATGATGTGCGATGGGAGGGTCTGAATGAAGCCCTCGTCTTGGTCCATGAGAACGTCTTGTCGGAGTTGGGGATCAAGGCTGGCGATGAAACTGGCAGGATCCATTTCAACAGCTGCCGGAGCATCACCGGTTGCCGGTGCAGTAGTCCTCTCTTCAGCGCGGCGTCGGGCCTGCTCGATTCGCTCTTGGTGTAAAATTTCGGCTCGAATTTCGGGCGGAAGAGCATCGAGGAATTCCGCGCTGATCTGGGAGTCGGGAGGGCGCTCCATTCTTGCCGCTTGCTGGTCTCGTATGTGCTGATTCACGACTTCTTCCCGCATATCATCCGGGAGCGCTTCGAGGAAAGTTGGGTCAATCCCGGTATCTGTTATATCAACGGGGCTACCATGAATCATGACCGTCGTGCGCTCCGATGTACTCGCTGGACCTGGTTCACTGGGTTCTTCTTGGGCGGTCGTCACTTCTGGTGTCTCTGAATCATCTGTCGACTCTTGCTCGTTCGCTGAGTGGGATTCAGCAGTAGATTCGGCAGTAGCATCAAGCATTTCGGCAGTAGCGTCAAGCATTTCGGCATCCGCTTCTGTTGCGACTGGTGCCGCAGAGGCGTCGGGACTGCTTTCCGCGTCTACTACTGAAGCGGCGGTTGCTGCAGTCGGAATCTGGTTGGGGGCGGTTTCGGCTGCCTTTTTCTCTGCTTCTTCCGCTTGCGCTGCTGCCTCCTTTTGTTGTGCCTCCTCCCTTTCCTTTGCTTCTTTTGCTTCCTTTGCTTCTCTGGCTTTCTCCACAGCGGCGGGAAGCAGGGCAAGTACGGCGTGATTCCCCAACTTAGCAAAGCGATCGGGTGCGAATTTGCCATGGATTACTTTGGCTTCTTCACTCCACCGTTGCATGGTGGGAAGGGGGTCAAAATCCCGGCTTTCCGGTCGGAGTGGCACAGAACGAGACTGATCGATGCGCAGAGAAGCAGATACACCACCACCCCTACGTGGAAGCAGGCCACGATCGAGATTGACAAGGGTTCCTGGGGGCACGTCTAGACGAATGGTATCGGTGGTTCCCCCGGCCCGAGGGTTGACGATGTGTTGGAAGAGTTGAACTGCGCCGCCCCCAATGATGTCTTCGATTGCTTGGAGAAGATCCTGGTGGCCGCCTGTAGCCAAAATACGTTGTGAACGACGCCCCGCGCGACCAATGTCCGGAATGTGACGTCCTGAGCCCCCAGAAGTTTCTAAGAGTAGCGGATGAGTAGTTGCGTCTGCGGAGGCAACAGCACCCCTGCTACGACCGAGGATGCCCATATCGTCGTCTGTCCTGAGGTCAGCCTGCTGCTCTATATCACCACGCCTTCGGCTAACCTTCGACACGACCTCTACGAGCCCGTGTTCCTCCAGAGATGATGAAACCGCCATCGTGAGCCTCAATGAACCCAGGAAGGCTGTCAGAAACAGCTTCGTTGAAGCCCAGAACGTCTCCGATTGTTGGACCGTCGTCCTGCGGCTCGAAGCCAAGTTCACCCTCGAGTCTGTCACATGTGTGAGGGGTGAGTAAGGGCGAAAGTACACGACGCTCACTCTTCGTCCGACTCCAGGTCACCCTCTGCCTCTTCAGTATCGTGATGATAAATGGGGACTAAATGCATTTAGACAGTTGACGGGGCTCACAGGGAGGTCGATAACTCACCCGCAATCTCTTCGTCACCATCTTCGCCATCGACGTCTGGGGCGCCATCCTCCATGCCAACACCCTAAATCCGTACCGTATGAGCGGTCCCATCTGGGGAGAAAGACACGTTCCATACCTCCCATACACCGTCAACGTCTACATCTGGATCGATTTGGCCGTCGGCCTCCGGTGGTCTATTTTCCACATCTTCTTCTAGTAGGTCCTCGTCTTCATCCTCGTCGTGCCAGTCTTCTTCAGAATCACCCTCATCCTCGTCGGGGTCTTCCTGATCATCTTCATCTTCGTCGGTCGCCGAAGTCCCTTCACTCCCTGTCTCTTCGCCGAAATCCATTTCGACATCCTCGTCTTCGTCGCCGTGGTCACCGTCGATGACATCCTCTGTGGCAAATTGTTCTTCCATGTCCTGAAGGTCAAAGGTTAGTACTTGGAGATATCGTGCATGGTGTGCACCAACCCCTCCGAACCTGTCCGGGAGAAGGCGAAATAAGCGACAATCACCGAACAACTAATTACTCATGACTCACATGCCAAGCGATGAATTTCGATAGAGGTCTGGGGTCACTTCGCGAGCAGTATCCTGGCCGTCCTCCAGGTCGTCCTCATCAGGTAAGCTCTCTTGGTCCATCTCGTCTTTCGACTCCTCCGAGTTCTTTGTTTTATCAGACGCGCGGCTCATCTTGATCGCAATCTTGGATCTGTAGGGTGATTGAGCAGCGCACATGAAGTAGTGTTAAGAAAAACTCACAAGAGCTCAAGAGGTTTCAATATTGCTGCCACTACTACACGAACGTTAGGGTAATTGAGGTCAACCTCTGCCAAAGCGTTGGTCAGAGTCGAAACAAAGTTCTTCTCCAGCATGATCTTTGCGATGTGAGTGGGGGTTTCCTCGAGAGGTTTGCGAAGCCCCGGATTGAATCGAACTGTAAGCAGGCGATAGCAAAGATCTGCCAAGGCAAGAAGCCGACCGTAGCGGGCGTCCAGAGATTCCGTCTGTGACGGATCCTTGATGGCGCGACTGACCGATTCTAGAACCGTTTTGCGCACCGCGATGAGCTCCGGAGAAACGTCTTTAACAGGCTGAGAGGATGAAGTGTCCACACACAGCGCAACGATCAAGGACATCGCCCAGTTACAGAGTGGGACGTTATGTCGGGCGTCGTTAGTGGGTTCGGGGTCGATAGTCTGAAAAGTGACGAGGTCTGACAGGACGAAATGCAAAGCAGCCAGACGTGTTTTCGCAGAGTCTTTGGATGGAGTGCCAGAGCGTTTGGTAGAATATGAGAGAAATGCCATCTTGCACGCATCATACGAAAACATTAGCTCCGTGAGGGACTGCATCAAGAACCCACAATAGTAGTGGTCCAGCTTTGGTTCTTGCGCCTCATTTGGGCCGGGGGGTTTCTGTTCGGCTTGGGCAGGGGAGCTTACGCTACCCTCAGAGGGATTCTCAGCAGATGTAGACTCGGAAATGGGTACGCTTTCCAACTGCCGGGGGCTTGGCCTCACTGCCTCCACGAGTTCACCTACGAGGAAATGCATAACGGCCTCGAGATATTCGGGCGGTGTCGGTAGGGTGTGGGCCGTGACCTCAGGTTGAGTCGCCGGTTGACTTTTGGTATCCTTCCCTGGCTCGTCGAGCGAAGGATGATCGGCTTGACGGTCGGAATCCTTGGGAATAATTTGGCTAATGTAGGCAAAAGGTCGTTCCAGCTGGGCGAGCGACGTCGTGACTTCGATAAATGTCTTGGGGTCGCGAAGCACCATCGCGTTGCAAGCGCGCACATAACTGGTTGCATCCACCGTTCGAGTGCGCGGGAGCGAGAGAAACCGCTGCACCTCTTCACGCATGATAAGCTGTACGACCGCAGGCTCCTCTACGATGTGACGGAGAATGATAGAAATGTAGGACTGGCTGCCTCCAACTCCCCCTGAGGATGACTTAAGGCTTTGGAAAAGTAGCGAGACTCCATCGCGCTTCACAAATTGCATCGCTAAGTCGTGGTCCCGCGTCATGAATACGAGAAGACGCAAGGAGGCGAGCAACTCGTCTCGAGGAAGACCAACCAAGGCAAGTAGGCGCAGGGAGAAGTCAAATAACACAGACTTGGCCTCAGAATATGGTGGACCCGTCAGAATTTCTTGAGGGACAATCGGTTCGCCTTCCTTTGGAAGCGTGATGGAACGAGGGTCTTCTGAGAGACTTAATAGAGCCTCCGCTACAAGCATAAGAGCTGCAAGCCACTTGGGGGTGGTTGGTTGCATCGCTCCTGCGTCATTGTCGATCGAGAGTAGGAGTGTTAAGATCACCTCCATGAAAGCTTGCTCGTCACCATTTACGATGGAGGCGAAAGAACCGGGTACTTCATTTAAGACCAGAGCCAGCAAACGGCATCGAACGGCGAGGGGTTGCTCTCGAATACTCGGGGGACTCGACGTAAACTCCCGAATATCGTCGACAAGGAGACGGACTGATGAACGCTGATAACCATCGGCTCGACCGACGAAGGCATTGTGGATGTCGAATATGAGCTCTGGATGCTCGTCGACAAGACGGAGCGCTAGACGTCCAACATCCGATTTCAGTGGCTCTCTCATGACATTTAATTCGCTGCGCCATTCCTCGGCACTCTTCCCAAGCGGCTTGATCTCGACTTCAACGTCCTGCGGGTCGTCATGACTTGACGTAGCGATGTCGTCCTGTCCCGGCGTAGAAGTTGAGGGAGGTGAACTTACGCTCACCGTAGCGATATCACCTGTTGCTTCACCACCTGCCACCGTTTCCTGTGGTTGAGGCGTGGGCGGCTCTGGGTCGTTCTGGAAGCGGAACGGACTGGCCAATAATAACTCGGCAGCGGCATTAACGTTGTTATGAGTTCGTATAAGTGCGCGCTCTGCCGCAGAACGCGAAAAGCCCATATCGATCAGCTGTCGAACGCGATTCTCGTCTTGGACCGTAACACGGAAGAGTGAAGGACCTCCCATAGAGAGAGAACTAGCGCCTGGGGTAGGGTTTGGTGAGGCGTCAGGAGGACTTTCTTCACCATCCCCGTTCAGAATTTCCAGAACAACCTGTACTATAGACTTGATCAAACTTTGCGGTGACGAGACCAGCCAAGGCGCTTCCCAGAGCTCTTTGACAAGCGGGAGGACCACCAGCCTTGTTTTGACTAGAAAGTTATGAGGTTCGAAGTAGTCAGGGTCAGTGTCCTTTTTCTCGCGAGTAAGGAGAAGGATCGTTTGGCTGGATTCAAATATGGGCTTCGATGAGATCAAGGAAAGGAGAAGGTGCAAGGCCACTTTGATTCCGCCAAACGCATGACCTAGAGCTTGGGTGATGGCATCTGCACGATCCTCGACCTTTGAGTTTGAGTGCTCAACGATGGTACCCATGAAGCTGTGGCAGATGGCTACAATAGCGTCCAGTCCGTCCTTCCGGTAAAAGGAATCGAAGAGGACGGTATGCAATGTGTTTTGAGCAGTCCTCTCTGCGTCAGATGTCAATTATCGGTGAAACGACGGGCGTGGGGCATGACTTACCGTCGACCATCAGGGTGGTTATTAGGCCAAGCAATGAAGTGTAGCAAGAACTGATCGACAGTGAATCCACGGGGTCCTCTGCTATGAGTTAGTTCCTGTAGGGAATGAAGCAAGCTTATTTACCAGACTCCATTGGTTCCAGATGCTTGAGCAACACGTCAGCAACACTAGATGCTGAGTCGAGGATTTGTTGCTTTTGCGCTGCGTCTGGATTGCGACGAGTTGAAAACAGCTTTACGATGGCTGTCAGAGAAATAAGTACGGAGTAGCTTCGACCGCAGAGACCCTCCCACATTGAAAGAATGGAGACAACGCTCCCGGGATCTGGTTGGAAAGATGTCTGAAAGCCTTGGCGTTCTCTTCTCGTGGGTCACTTTCACGAGGACCTTCTTGGCCGGGAACCTCCGTTGGCGTAACCGTCGCAGACGAGGTATGTGCACCGTTCGCAGCGACGACAGGCTCACCGGAAGACGGCCTGCCAGATGACTGCAAGAACGACAGTAAAGCATTTCCTTCGGGCTCGGCCTCTTTCTCCGGTATCCCAGCTTTCAAGAGAACATTCTCCCAGATGCAAGCTTTATGCAGAACACCAAGGTCGGGCAGAATTTCTGACGCCCCCGCACCCATCAGGGTCTGAAGCAATCCCCCAGTGGAGCGACCGTGGGCATATCCGGCAGTCGCGTAAATGTCCGAGAGTAATATCACTCGAACCAATAAAGTAATGAGACTACGGAAGGTTTGATTGGCGTCGGCGTGGGATTGACCTAAAATCACCGAATCAGAAAAAATCAAGGAGGTAGAGGGCTCGCAATAAAATACCCGCTGAATCAAGTAGCTCGATGAACTTGGATTTCCTGCCGAGCGAATTCCAAAACGGAGAGGTCTCTTGTAATGATACTTTCACCCAGCTAGTCAGCGCGTTCATAGTTGCGTTGGGGGCAGCATCGAACATGGTTCGAATGACCTGAACCAACGAGTCTGACGCGACACTGCCGCCGAAATCATACGGTATGCAAGGCAGCGCTGTGAGTCGGCCCAGCAACACAAGGCCGTCCGAGTTAGAAATGAAGTCCTTGCAATGAGAGGTGTGCTGAAACAGTCCTTCCAAGAACTTAAAATCAAGAGTTCAGCCCACGTCGATGTAAGATTGAAAAGCTAATCACCCTGCAAATCACGTCGAGGTATGAGACAATTATGTTCTCGTGCGATCTCCCAGTGGCATTTTCATCGAGGATGTCGTCGGTGAGAGAGATAGTAAGAAGTTCGTGCCTGCCTGTAGGTTCGGAGGCAGCTTCGTCGACAGGCACGGTCTCGGATGATCGCATCAGAATGTCGTCGTCAGCAGGCGTCTGAATAGTCACGGATGCTGAGGTCCGCGCAAGCTCATACCATGACTCCGTGCCCTCAGGGGGCGTGAATGTGCTTCCGAGGTCCTCAATCTTGCTCAGGGTGGATTTGATTGCTTCAAACACTGCCGACTTCAACGAAGGATGGTGGCGAATCAGTTCGTCAACAGCCGAACCAATGAGAACAGCATTCTCTTTATCTTGGAGAACGCGCTGATGGCGCTCCGAAGTAAAGATAGAGAACAAGCACGGAATGATGGTGGGGCGCGCAGTGAGTTGGTCTTGGCCAGCTTGATTAAGACACAGAGCCCCGATTGCATTCGGAATCGCTTGAATCACCTGGAAACAACGTCATGCGTATGTAAGCGAGACAAACATACTTCACTTGCCTCGATGACAGGCTCTAATCCAGCCTCAACAGCCCTGTAGAACGCTTCTGGAACGCTAGCCTCCTGGATTACAGTCAGAGACGTTGGCTCGTTGTGCACAAACGTCGCCAGGATGTTGATAGCTGTTTGACCCCTATTCAACAAAGAGTAAACGAGTAGAATAAGACCATACCAATTGGGAGCACATTTGGACCAAAGAGACTGCGATGCTCGATAATCTTTTTGAGGGACTTCAGTAACGACGAGTCAATAAGGCCGCGAAGGCCCTCAGCAGTTCCAGAAGATTGCATCATGCGGTGCATGGAGCGCAGGATATGCTTTAGAGCCGCCGCCCGTACGACAGGGAGTTGACCTATAAAACGTTACAGTACGCAGTACTTTGGTGAAAGGAGTACTGACCATATGATCTGGGAACATCATTCGGATATTCTTGCTGACCTAGCGTGCTAATGTCCTCATCCACTTCATACTAAAACCGCTAGTCAACACAGGCATGCGAGGATTACAGAGGTAGAACACTGCTCGCCTCTATCCGATCGACGATGACTTCAACTCCACGATTGTTACAAAACAACTGGAAGGCATTGCCGAAGCTGTAAAGGACATTGTCCACCAACTGCATAGTTTTGGACACCACCGCCAGGCGTTGCGGCAGACGATTCTCAATGATCTGGATGAGGAGTGGGATAAGCCCGGCGCCGACTACCATGTTCCCCCCAGCGGCATGTGACGCAAGGAAGATAACAAAGGACAGAAGAGCTTCTATGAAGGAATGAGGTAGAGTTGACTCTGGAGTGGCGACCTCAGCTACGGTCTTGCGAAGCAACGCCATCAGTGTGCCGTGGTTCACGCCCGCATTCACAGCGGCTAGAACGTCCTGCACCTTAGTGCGGTACCTTGCCATCGCGTCCAACGTAGCCACAGCAGCAGTTTGGACTGCAATTGGAACGTTCTTGTCGAGTACTAGTAACTCAGCGACGTGTGGGATTAGATCAGGTTCGTATAAGAAGAGCGCTGAGGCCGTCTGCGCTTCTGGGTGCGTGTGCACGAAGATGGCAGTAGCTAGGAGGCGGGCGATGATGAGCTTCTCGCGCTGTTCCTCTCTACCGGGGAGGAGCGCTTGAGCCGCGCGAATACGACACATAAGCTCGAACCTCTCATCCTCTGGTACATTGTAAGTATCAATGCAGTCTGCGAGGACATCCATAGCACCCTTCGAGCTAAGGGTCTGAGTGTCGAAATAAAGAGTAATGGCCCCCGCGGCCTGAGGAGGCGCTGTCGAAACAGGAGCTATGGTACGTTGAGGAGAAGCTTGCAGATTTTCTGGAAGGTCAACCTCCATCTCATTGGTCTGATCCTTGGACCTCTTGGCCTTGCCGGTATTGTAAAACTTGAACTGAACTTCTCGAGCTTCGATAGGAAGCGCTTCAAGTACAGGCCTACCCTGATCTGTAACGAGATCGACAAGGCTAACATCATACTCGCGCAAATTTGACCAGCGCTTGCCCAGAGATTGGAGACGATAAGTAGAAATACTCAACGCGCGTGAAACAGCAGGTTGGGCAGAATACTGCTGAGCGGGACGCAACAAGAGGTTCAATGCGAGTATAAGGATGTCGAGATCGGACGTAGACAAAAGACTATTGATGCGCTAATGGACGATAAACGTGAGTTCCTCAGCAATAGTGCGATATGAAACGTCTCGTACATCATAGGAAGCATAAGTCTTTCGGTTGGTCGAGTTCTCCAATAGCAAGCGCTCGAAGCGCAAGATCGCAGAAACGGTCTTCTTGGTCATGGGCGTGAAGACATTGACTTGCAGCTTGTCAATATCATAGTCCTGGATAACTTCTTCCAGGATCGCGTCAAACTTGTTCAGGACCTTTATCCAGGCATTCAGGTCGGATCGTGGCCACTTCCATGAGTCGATTTGGCTCAGGACTTCGTGTAGGTCTTCGTTAGGAGTGTTTGCGAGTTTGTTTATGAGCTCTGCCACCGGCAGGAGCTGTAGACGCGCGCATGAAAGATTAAGATTAAGAGATAGTCTACTATCGAACGCAAATAGGACTCGCCGGTGGCAACGACCGTTTGGATCTATGAAGGATCTTCATCAACTAAGACCCCAGTTGGGAGTGACAAAACGCAATGACAATTCTTTGGCCGTCAAAATTGAGTGAGATGTGGCCGCAAACAGAGGAAACTCTTGAGATTCGGAAATCGGTTCACAAGAGGATGACGCGTAGGTGGGGTTTACAAATATGGTAGCTTTTTCTCGAGGTCACGTGTTTAACTCACGTGACATTATTGTGGCGCAGACGCGTATGACGCGTGGGACCGCAGCACGGACGCGTTACTCACACAACATGGGAAAGCTTGAGGATGCGAAGAAGAACAAGCGAAAGTCGGTGGAAAAGGTGAGCACTCGCCCACACCCATCGTGCAGTTCGCGTGAATCCCGCGTATCTCAAGAAATCGAAGAATACAAAAAAACGCAAGGTTGAGGCGTCTGATAGTGAGGAGGATGCACAATCCTCTCCGGAGCCCAAACAACTTCCAGCGAAAACAGTGAAGAAAGTACGTCGGTGATTTGTCGTTCAAGGTACACAATATGACTATCTTCACGTGGTAGCCAAAACCTACCTCAGACGACGAGGATAGCGGCAGGGACTCTGGAGATGCCCGGACAAAACTTCAACATAATAATGAAGGCGATAGTTATGTGGAACTAGGGAAGAAGAAACGTGTCACCGTCCGAAGCTTCAAAGGTTGTTCGTGTTTACCGTCTGCAGGCGTGCCGATTTCTTACTTCATTAAAGGATCAACTCTCATTGATATCAGAGAGTACTATGGGTCCGACGGTGATGAGAAGCCTGGGAGAAAAGGGATTGCACTGTCAGTCGAACAGGTGAGGCAACAGCCCCCTCTGACGTTGCAGCTGTTGAAAGCTGCTTTGAACAGTGGAAGAGCCTCATGGAAGCATCAGATGCCATCAGTGGCCTCCTGTAAAGCACACTGCTTTACTCTTAGCTTGTTTAAGTATGATCTCACCACTCAAATTATCTCAACACAACCTTGTTTAAAAAATTCTATGCCTTCTACATTAAGATAACATGCTAGCTTTAATGCGTTCGAAACCCTGTGAGTCAGGCCAAACCGGCAGCGGCTTTGTGGGCGCCCTCGAACCCAGTGAGATATAAACCCCTGAACCATGCAGTGAATTTTCGAGCCTGTGCCTGAATGTCCATATACCACTCCAAAACAACAAGCCCACAGTAAAATCTTTCATACCTCCTGCAGATAGCTAAAGTGAGGAAAACAGGTAGGTGTTGCTCATGACGCACCACCAAGCACCAAAGTATTCGGCTAATCTTCCGGCTGATAGAAGTCCGCTTCCTCTCATCCCGTCGAAAATGGTTTGTCGCTCATCCTCCCAAACTGCTGTTGTGCAGTATTTGGCCACGACAACGAAGACACGAACCTACGCCCCCACAGTGAACAGCCTGGCGAGATGTCCACTAACAACTCACCTTCGAATGCGTCGTAGAAAGTGCGTGGTCTAGACTCCTGTCGGGCCCGGAATTAACCCGTCATTGCCAATGAGATTTATTGTGAACAGAATGTCGTACCGTGTAAGATCGTTCAACTTGAAGACCATCAACACTCTCCGAGGCACTTTCCGCAGAATATCAAAGACTGAGAGAAGTAACCCTTCCTTTGTCACGGCGCTCCGAAGCGCTTCGACCTCCTGGTCTGTTTGAGGTAGCTGGTCTAACATACTCGATGCACGTTGAAAAGACGACTTGTTTTCGTTATCTCGATGCGCATCCTCCGGCGCATCATTCATCGTTGCTCGGCCTACGGGAAATGTCGGTCAATGCTCGGAGCATCATCACATCGTATTCACCAGTTAACGCCGCTTCAAATATAGGGTACTGAACCACGATAAGTCTCCACTCACGGACTGAACAAAGCGAGAAAATACCTGGTCAGGACCAACATTTCCTACTAGCTGAGCGTATTTTCGTCGATCCGTATTATTCTCTGGAGTAGCCGGCGCAATTAAAGCC
>QFDV01000062.1:76734-99366 GCA_003315845.1 Lactarius trivialis
TCACTTCAGGTATATATAAGGAGGTCTTTCTGTTCTTAAAGTTGTTGAAGGCCGTTCTAGCGTTCCTGGCTTCGTTGGTAAAATCGAGTTCCTTGGGAAGATTCTCCCGCATTTCTTCCCCAAGCCATGTAAACTCGAACTCGGGAAACCATCTTTTGATCCAACCTAAAAGAACGCTACGTCAGTGTAGGGGGTTGGTAGAAGAACAAATCGAGTACCGAGCGTCAGCTCTACCATTTCCATGTCTATCTCGCTGAACTCGAGCAAATGAGGGTGTTGCAGCTACGATGACACAAATCACAATCGAATGATATAGAGCATCAAGAAGACGCACCTTGACCGCTACGGTCTTCCCAGATTCTCGGTGGTGGGCAATGTGTACCTGGGCAAGACTGGCGACACCGATAGGCTCTGGGTTGAAGTAATCAAAAATCTCAGATAATGGGCGGCCCATATCCAACATGAAAAGCGAGTCGACATCCTCATATGGCGTCGGCTCGCACTTGTCTTGCAAAGGGCGCATAGTACTCGTCCATTCCATCGGCAATACGATGCTGCGCTGGAATTGAGAACGAACGCCAAAGCCAAAAATTGACGAACCCACAGAGAAGCCATGTGTTGCCCCAACTTTATGAATACACCTTGAAACGGCTCATTTTCGACATTTTTCCATAAGAGCGAGTTGGGGCGTACGCACCTCCGTTAGCCAGTAAGGCTCGAAGCACACGATTTGCGCTTCGCAGATGGCATTGAGAATATGCCTCAAGCCTCTCTTCGTCGGAAGCATACGTCCTTGCAAATGTACGCTTGTAATCTATCACCCCGAGTATAGCGGCCCCTATGTGAATCCGTACAAAGGTAACCCTCCCGAGCGCAACACACCACCGAGGAGAGTGTGTCACTCACCGGCAACGCGAGAGCACCTGACGACAGCTAATACCGTATGCCTGAACGGCTGGTAGTTCTCGTAGGCTACGAAGCCAACTCCAGCCCCAAACGCTAGGGAAATAGAATATGCTGCAAGTGGACGCGCGCCGGCACCGACTCTCCGCGGATGTGAGGGAGGTGGTTGTCCGGGACGTCGGAACGGCCACCGACTGAGACGCCTGATACAAGGGGATGGTGGAGTTGTGCGGACAAAGGGAGCGGTGCGTCTCGCACACAAGCCAACGGACAGCATGAATCTGACCTCGGGCAAGGCAGACTTTCTCGCTTTCTGGACCAAAACGCCAGCGATGATTGCAGTGGCGAGTGTTGACCTCGGGTAACCGGCCCGCTTTCGACCGCTTCGGGCTTCGGTGACTGCCCCTGTCACCATTGCCGGTTGGAGACTGCATTCATGGGGTGTGCTCAAGTCCTGCTATAGATGCTCATGATCTATCCATCAGATACTACAACCACTCAAACGATATCTGTGGCATCTGAAGTTGGTCGGTGAGTGTCGGTGATTCTGCCTCTATTTTTTCACTCTGTGGTGGACACGTTACGTTCTCTCACCCCTTTCGATGTTTCAGGATGAATTTTCTGGACTTTTCATACCGGTTTATGCAAGGGTTTTTGACCACAGACATCTAAATATGCGCTTCCATTCCCGGTCGCACTCTTCAATGATGACCTAACAATTCTAATTGCTGGTGCTGCCAAGATGGCAGCACGTCATCAACAACTCACTCAAACCGCAATACGTAACGCCCTAAGACCGACGCAACTATATCGGTGT
Organism: Lactarius trivialis; assembly: GCA_003315845.1. NCBI lineage: Eukaryota > Fungi > Basidiomycota > Agaricomycetes > Russulales > Russulaceae > Lactarius > Lactarius trivialis. The sequence goes on from QFDV01000062.1 coordinate 78,455, forward strand.
AACCCCCTGATTCAGGTTCATTTCCATGATAATGTTCTAGAAAGCTAGTAAAAGGAACTTGTACTATCTATCGCTGTAAACACACATGATTGAGAACTGTTCATATTTTTCCCTTGATCGCGACGGAGGCGTTTCCCAACGCCCAATCCGAAATCAATACACCAGCAATCGCCGTCCGAGGGGGAACTCTGAAAGGTGGATCGTTAACACCGGATGTGACTGAAGCAGATGCGACTCGAGGTTGACTATTTGAGTCATCGGCCGCGGCGTCGCCACTGAGCGGGTCGCTACCAGATAGTTTAACAATGAGTCTCTCGTCGATCTCTTTCGTGATCTGCTTGTAATCGCTTCTGGAAAAGTTGGTGCCTTCCTTGTGCCGAAGGACAGCAAGGACCTCTTCACGAGTATACCATCTCGCATCTAGCGATACAGTGAGCCAGGACAGCTGACATTGGCAACCTCGCGCGTACCTTCAAGTTCATTGTCGAGATCTGTTCTTATAGGTTCCGAGGGATCTCCAATCGCATAAAACCCTACCATGAGATTGGCGGGATATGGCTGGCTTGGCGTGAGTCCCAGAATAACACCGAATGAATCGTATGCGAACCCATGGCTGCCCTGAGTGATACTTCACATTCCAGACACGAACGCCAGCCTCTTCCCAGAGCTCGCGTTTGACAGCATCTTCGAATGTCTCTCCGGGTTCTATGAAACCCGCCAGAGTGGAATAGAATTTGGGTGGGAATTTTTTCTATATTTATCGATTAGGAGAAATCTCAACGAGCATAACGACGACTGACGTTTCGTCCGAGGAGGATTTTGTCCTGTGCCTCGTTCAGAACCGCAACAATGACAACAGCGTCAGTCCTTGGATGAGTTATGTTATGCAGTCCTTTCCTGGTAATAAATAAGGTTAAATCTCAGGCGACATAAAAACGAAGAAGACGAAACTGGGTCAGGCAAGGCTTCTTGCCAACATAATCCAGCGGCGATAGAAGACTTGTGCACGATAATTTCCATCCTCCCCAAACGGAGTACACGGGTGAACCACAGGAGGCACAAAACTGAGAGGAACAGCAGATTGAGTGATGAGAGAAATGAGCAAGTGACGCCGACTACGACGTACCTTGTTCCTGAAATTCCAATCTACCATAGATCGAGCCTCTGCAAACACCCCTGCATCGAAATCACTCATGTCGCGAGTTGCAGCTCGTGCATCGGCAAAAGACAGCTTGTCACCATCTTTCCCGGCAGTTGAACTCTGAATTAAATGATCTAATTTTGTTTGGCTGACTTCGGTGACATCAATTGAGAAGAAAGGGGTGCCAACGAGAACACTCGCTAGTTCCTCGGGAGGGATGGATGGACGGTAGTCATTCGCTTTTGGTTCGCTTATTCCCAGAAAGATAGTTGGCGCGCCTCTGAACCTTGCGGCCTCGAGAATCGGTAAATCGACAGCAGGGATCTCGCCGTCCTGGTAGCCTTGCCCGAAATACGGTTTTAACCCCAAAAAGGGTTCCACTTCAGCGGTGGTCAACAACGCCAATCGAGCTTCTTTCGCCCGTGAAGCTATCAAAGGTTTTCCATCTTGAAAGGCAACCCATCGAGCCGAGGGGGAGTCAATGAGTGCGTTGATGAATGCGGACGATGTTCGCAGCCATGATAGGCGATTAAGCGGCGATCCACCCAAGAAATTAACGGGCCTAGCACGAGGTCAATTTGACAATTTGACAAAATACAAGAGATACTGGAATTGGTGTGTGTACGCACGCTTCACTCATATGAGAAGATAAAGGAAAGAGAAAGACGACGACGTCTCTTTACAATGGTGTGCAGTCGGGGGGTGGTTCATCACTGAGGCCATGAGGCCATTACTCAGCCGACTTCGAGGCCGATGAGCGGGTCTCAAAGGGGAGGCGGGCCGACCTGCTCGGAACCAGCGACCAGGGCACTTTTGTTATGCACCAGCTCCACGGTGCCATTCCCAAGCAATGCTCTCAAACGTTCCTCCGCGCTTCTAAGACAATGTATACAGTACCATGGCCGGTTGCAAAGCATTTGGCACCTAGCCAGCCTGTCGTGCGCTGGAAACTGCATCGTCTTCAATGCATCGCCCTGTGGAACAGACTACTAGATTGAACGCCCCCCTTATGTGATGTGCTCGGGCCCTCATCCTGCCTTCCGTCGAAGTAACCTTTCCTTGCGTGACTCGGTTTGGCTCGTCCAGTATAACCGCATATAGTGGAGGTCATCTAGACGCTGACGGTCTCTTCCATTGCACCGCGTACGGATGCATATCCGGGCCTTACCTCACTTTAAATCGCCAGATCCCTTGGGAGAATAGTGTCAATGCGTCCAATCCGCTCTGAGCCGGTCTGCGGGTTCACTCGCGCATGCGGCGTGCAGAACCCGTGGATGCCATGGTTTCAGTTCAGATCTTGTTTCATGCATTGTCGGGTCATAAATATCCAGCCTCATTGCAACTTACTGCTTCGTTCTTTTTTGCGTCCGTTTAACTGTTGGATGCATCGGTAAGTAAGAGAAATTCCCTTGACATTTCCTTCTTTGACCTTCCGTCCTTTCAACTTTCCTCTTATGGCAGCACACGGGACAATTCACTATATTGCTCTCATACGGTGCCATAAATCCCTGGATCCGTGCGTGACATCTTTCATGGGACATCACCCTTTTGCCTCAATTCCGGAATGTTCTCCTTATAAGCAGACCGAAAGGAAGCCCCGCTGTACACTGAACACCTTTAATGACCTTGCATGACTTGGTAATGCGTCTCTTCAATGTGCATTTATCCAAACACCAGTTGACCTTTCCTGTACTGCAGATGGCCTTCGAACCCCCGTCACCTTCGCTCAATAAGGAGGCCACCCGAACACCGCGACGAGGGCGAGAAGCCCAACCACCACATAGTATCCCACCCGCGCATGCCATTGCCGAAGCGTGGCTAAAGGAGACGAAAGAGAATCAGGACAAATGGAGAGAGGCAGATACGAAATTGAAGGACCTTTTCAACCAGCCAAATCGACAGGTTGTGAGGAGGGCCAAGATGTAGGCGGCCATACCCCAGCCATCGCTGCATTATTCCGGGTTTGACACCCTTCACTATCTTATCTTATCTACGCATCGACCTTGTAAAATTCGCGTTCATGAGTCGTGATTGGCTGTTTCCGGCCCACCACGTTGCAAGCACCGACACGTCTTCACAATATTTTTTTCTTCGACATGTCACAGACAGCTAAAGATCTCACCGCGGGAACAACTGGAGGCATTGCGCAGGTCATATATCTGTTGTAACGGAGACGTTCTTGTCATTAAAGGCTGTCACACAACATTAGGTCTTAGTTGGACAGCCTTTTGACATCGTCAAAGTGGTATGTTGCCTGCGAACCAGACCCTCCAATGCCTCACCTTAAACACGTAGCGCATGCAAACGTCGGCAAAGGGGACGTACCGTGGCATGCTTGATTGCGCAGGTGGTATCCTAAGGAACGAGGGTCCCCTTGCTTTCTACAAGGCTGGTTCTGAGACAACTTCACCGCATTATCCCCTGACCGTACGTAAAATTAGGGCACTTTGACTCCGTTGCTGGGCATCGGAGCCTGCGTCTCTATCCAATTTGGCGTTCTCGAATATACGAAGCGCTTTTTCACTGCACAAAATATACAAAGTGGGAAAGGGGCTGCACAAAGTGCAGTGCTGAGTACACCACAACTGCTGGTCGCGGGATCTCTGGCGGGACTGGGCAACGGATTCGTCTCTGGACCGGTGGAACACATACGGATACGTGCGTCACGTCGACGTGCATGCGACTCCATTGCCTAAGCTGTCGAGTCCAGGGCTACAAACACAGTCGAACACGAACCCCGTCTATCGCGGTCCGTTCGATGCCATAAAGAAGATAGGGTCCGAGTATGGTATACGAGGTATTTATAAAGGTCAAAACGTTACTTTCCTCCGAGAGGCAACGGGGTACGGCGTATACTTTTGGGCATATGAAAAGCTAGTGCAGCGTGAGATGGCGCAAAAAGGCATCCGCCGAGAACAGATAAGCCCGGGTAGCGCGATTCTTTATGGCGCGGTGGCAGGCTACGCTGTGAGTGGTTCTTAGTGCATAAAATGTGCACACACGCCTAATTGCGGAGCTGCGATAGCTCTGGGCTGTGATATATCCTATAGATATGGTTAAATCACGAATGCAAACGGACGGTTTTTCCCCATCAGATGGACAGAAGTATCGCTCTACCCTGCACTGCGTACGCACCGTGTGGAAAACCGAGGGCATTAGTGCGTTTACGAGAGGATTGGGGCCCACGTTGATTCGGTGTGGCCTACACGACTTGACCCCGTTTTGATGGTGGCTGACGTTCTGTCTCACAGGTCTCCATTTGCGAATGGCGCAACATTCCTAGCATTCGAGATGGCGAATCGCCTGTTGAACTCTTTCTGATTTAGTGCCGCCAAATGGCATGCATTGGGAAGTAGCATGTACACCATGCGACCTCTTACTAGTAGTCCTTATTTGACACCCGTGGGGACTTATGACGTGTGCTTCTGGTGTACATTGATCTGCAGTTTGGCTCTTCCCAGACAGTAGCACAGCATAATACGGCAAAACTATTTACCTACTTGGCGTGACAATAAATATATCTGTCACAAAATCACATGCGTCACACTTAGATCGTGTACGACTGTCACAGTGGGCCTGTCTGAGTCTAAGGTGGCTTGTGGAACAGAAAAAAATGTCCGAGTCATTCCATCATAGACCTACGTTGAAACAGGTGTGCTCGATGTACTTGGGTTGCTATTCCTGCAAAGTTTGCCTGATTTCTGTCCTGTTTTAGACGAACAAACCTTTTAAGTCTAGGCATGCGACGAAAGCATCCATAAAAGAACGAGCAAAAGGTGAGCCCTTTCAATCGCGGCATGCCAACGTATAGATCGGGCATGATCGTTCACAGGTCGCGTCTCCCGACGGACCACCAAGATGATTCACGATGCTAGCGCGAACGCCCAATCTAAAGTAAACAGAAGAAATCGCGCAAAGCAAATCCAGCTTCAGAAGCGCCAGTCTCTGCTCTCCGCCATTAGTATCTTTGGTAGTGTTGATGGCGCCCCTCGGATTGTGGCTGTGATTCCGCTATGTGAAGACGTCGATTCGCGCTCTGCTGTGTCGGCACTTTGCACCTCCCTGGGGCTCCCCGACAACACAGGCCAGGAAAGCGTCACGAAAATCAAGTTCGTCAGCCTCCCCTTTTTGGCTGTCTTTCATCCTCATCTCTCGCCCACAAAGGGTGGAACGATTTAAAACGTCCCTTCAGTTTATTCAGCTAGCCTTTGGGGATTTCTACGCCAGCCTGGATGCCTGTAAAGTAGCTGATTACGTCGTCTTTGTTCTCTCCCCCTCCATGGAAGTGGGCGCGTGGGGCGAAACGGTACTTAGGACGCTCCAAACACAAGGACTTCCTGGTGTGGTGTCCGTAGTTGCCCCCGGACGTCATGTAGACCCCAAAGTTCGCTTTGGGATCTTGAAGTCTCTTCTCTCTTTCATGCAATATTTCTTCCCGGAACAATCCAGAGTCTTTGATCTCAATACCCTCTCAGACCAGTTAAACACAGTCAGAACGTTGTCGGAAGGTAAACCACGCGATGTCCGTTGGCGGCAAGGGCGGTCTTGGCTTCTCGGTGAGTCTGTGGACTGGGCGGATGGAAACCTCGCTGTTACAGGCGTGGTACGAGGTGCTCAATTTTCCCCCAATCGCCTCGTCCATTTGCCAAATTATGGCGACTTCCAAGTGCTGAAAGTGCGACGTTCGGCTTCATACATATCTCATCTGGCTGAACCATTCCCTAGATTACCTCTCCGTTTCTCGCCGAGAGCGAAGGCATCGATCTTGCACCCATAGCCGAAGAGCCGTCTGCTCTCTTGGTCCCGGATCCGGAAGATGCGGACTCTCTTGTCTCTAGTAACGATCCCGATGACATGCAAAACGAGCAAACGTGGCCTACGGAAGAAGAAATGCAAGATGATTCTCCTCGGAACATCACTGGGGACATATTACCAGAGGGTGTCCCTGGCACCACTCCACGTACCATTCGACGCGTTCCGAGGGGGACGAGTGCTTACCAAGCTGCATGGATAATAGACGAGGATGACGAAGACGATGAATGCACGGGTGACGAAGACGGGGGTGTGCCAGATGTGAATGCGGAAGAACAGGCAGTTCACGTTGAAGACGAGATGGAGGTGGAAGCCCACGACAGCAAGGACGCTGCATTCCAAGATCTGGAAGAGGAAGAAGAAAATAGGCAGTCAGTTTAATTGCCTTTTCAAAAAAAGTTATTTTCTCATTCATCAATGTTAAGGCTGGAGAGCTGGCGTGGACGGCAGCGAGAAGAACGGGACGACCGAGAGTTCCCTGACGAGGTTGACACACCGAGAGAAGTGCCAGCCAGAGTCAGGTTTCAGCGTTACCGCGGGATGCGATCATTTCGCACCAGCCCGTGGGATCCCTACGAGAACCTGCCGCGAGATTATGCACGAATATTCCAGTTTGAGGATTTCAAGAGATCGGAGCGAGCGGTTCGTAGACGAGCCGAAACCGAAACCGACACGGTATCGGTCAGTTCTATTTGTACGCAATTCATGGCTGCGAACTAACGTTTCCCCGCTGTGCTAGGTTGGAACCAGAGTGACTGTCCACCTCAAAGACGTCCCAAAGGAGGCTGCTGAACTAATGGCCGGACGTCCGTTCGTCGCTTTCAGTCTTCTGCAGCACGAACACAAAAAGTCGGTTGTCCATTTTACCATCCAGCGAAATACGGAGTACGAAGATTCCGTCCGCTCAAAAGTCGGTGAACGCCCTCTTTTTATTATCTCGGTGTCGGTAACGCTAGCTAGGATCCCCTCGTACTCTGTGTGGGACCACGACGACTACGAGTCAGGCCTGTATACACCCAGTACGCTCAAGGCGGCTCCAGGGGTGTCAACAACGTACACAAATTCACACGATACCTACGACATGGGGATACATACGTAGCCACTGTTTACGCGCCAATCCTATTCGGCTATCAACCTTGTGCATTGTTGAGAGAAGCGGCGGCGGACGCGAATGGTGGGTCTCCGTCTTTCGTGTTCCATGCTACGAACTCGGTTGATCTGATGTCACTTAAGCTCCATCTCTCGTCGCGATGGGCTCGCTACTCAGCCCTGATCCGACTCGGATAAACGCCAAGCGTATCGTTCTAACTGGACATCCCTTCAAAATTCACAAGAAAACCGCCACACTCCGGTACATGTTCTTCAACTCGGGTAAGCTCCACATCGGTTTTTCTGCTTTTAGCCGAGAATTTGAGGCCTGTCTGTTCTGCATAGAGGATGTGTTGTACTACAAGCCCATTCAACTGTACACCAAATATGGGCGGGTTGGCCATATCCGTGAATCACTCGGAACGCACGGGTACTTAAAAGCACACTTTGACGCGCCCATAACACAGATGGACACGGTGTGCATGTCATTATACAAACGGGTCTACCCAAAATGGAGCGAGTTGTTTGTGGAAGAGACAGGTAACGCCCGGATCTCGGACGCAATGGAGGAATGAAATGAAAATGCCCAGAGGCCTTGTACTAGTACTAGTATAACTGTCCCGTGTCTTATATATTGGGCGCGTTGTCTTGTTTTTTGCATCTGATCAACGCGGGTGCCCCCCGTGATACTATTACCGAACCACGTGGTCTCAGCTCACTTGTCTCACTCAGTTGAATTTATCACAATGGAATGACCTTACAAGGCCCATTAGCGTACTCGGGCTGGGCCACACGACGCCGAGTCCCAGAGTGTATCGATGGCCATCTCGATAATCTAGCCCCTGTGACGTCGACTGTTACGGTATCTCAAGTGAAGTCTTCGTATAGAATCATTGTCGTGATATTTTCCTTCACGAACTTCCCGGCCGTAGATATTGGGGTGGAGCTCCACATCAATCAAATATTTGGCTGACATGACAAGGACCGAGTCAGTTCCGAGTCCCGCACAAGGCAACCACCACCGCGGGTTGTCATCGCCCATACCCCAATTGGAGTTGATCAGCCAAGGACAAACTCGTCTTAAGGATGGTCACCTCCATCGCGAGGACACGCGTCCATACCAAGCGTTTATGGAGCTTCGCACACCCGCAAGCCACGTCCATAGTTCTTCGAGGGCGCCGTCCAAGGCCCCCCGATTGCTCCACGCGACAATCGGGCTATTCAACTGTTCGTGCGGCTCCAAATGCAAAACGTCCTTGACACTTGTGAGCCCGACGAGCATGCCGAGGTCTTCCACGAGGATAACGCGCGGGCTAGAGCGACGACGGGTGATGAGAAACGTCTGTGGGAAATGGATACGGGTTGATTGTGCAAACATACCCCATGCGTTTGAACACCTGCATGACAACCTCGAGGGGCATTTTGGGGGAGACCGTGAGAGGTGTCTGATTGAGTGAGAAAACGAAGTGACGGATTGCAACGGTAGTGACAAACCTGGTTCACCCACGGCCAGAGCCTCAGAATGCCGGGGGTGGCAACGGCATAACGCACGTTTGACTCCATGTCCTCGTCGCTACTGATCGCAGACCACCTCGCATCTGGCTGCTCTGCAGGATCTGGGCTGAAGGTACAGAGGGTATTCGGTTGTAATTCCGCGAGATGTTTTACTCGGTCTAGAACCGCCACCAATCAGACAGCTGTCATAATAGATAGGGCGGAAGTGTATCGATTCACCAATGGCACCGCGCAGTTCTTGGGACCTTATGTATCCTGCCAGTATCCGAGTCTCGTCGTCTACGACAATCGGGAATCCCTTGACTTTCGAAGCGTCTACGTATCTCTCTACCTTTCTTCGTTAGTCAATCGAGGAGGAGAACATGGGGATCCCACTCACCGACATCCGCTAGTGTCATACCTGTGGCCTGAAGGGTGTAGATATCTCTCCGCATAACCCGTGATACTGCAGCATCCGGTCAGCCGCGCCGATTGCACGAGTAGAAGCAGGTACCAACCAGGTGCGTCGTAGACGTGATCATCTTTCTCTAAGAAAGGGTATCCATTGAAACGAATGGCTTCGTCCGCAATTCCCCTCACACCAAGAACATCTCCCACTGCCTTGGTCACCAGGAGCACGATCTGTGGACATACAATCAGATGGCCAAACTCCCAACTTGCAGAACACAAGCGAACCATGGTTGGTAGGATGTACGTCAGGGCACCAGTGAGCTCGAACATGATGACCACAACGGTGACAGTGATTCGCATAACGCCACTGCGCGACTAGCTCTGTGAATAAACTAGACAGGAAGAGACATCTGCCGCGACCCACCTCAGAGCAGCAGCTGCACCGAGAAACGCATAAGTCCCGGGGGTTATGCATGGGACGTCGGGCTGGCAAACGGCGAAGATACCGGACGTGGGGTATGCCCTTCCAAACCAAATTCAAAAACTCTGACAGAGATTAAAATGGGTGTGACAAACCTGTACAGTGCCTTTACAATAATACCAACCATGCGTCCAAAGGTTGCTCCGACAGCCATCGAGGGCACGAAAATACCAGCAGGGACCTTGCATCCGTATGACACGATGACGAGCAAAATCCGAATACACGTCGCAAGCAGAAGCGAGTTAACCATGCGCCATTGTGCGGACGTTCTATGAGTGAGAGTCGGTGAACGAACACACTCGGGTGAGTAGGACGCTCACTGGCAGAGATTCTCGAAGTCACCTCCGTCCTCGCACTCGCGGAAGAGGATGGACATGCTCTCCGTCATGTCGATTCGCAAAAACCGATTGAAGTACCCGATCATTGCGGTTATAGTAGCTAGAGTAACTGCCTCTGCGACTCCGTGCTTCCCAAGGTGTTTCCTGCGGAACGTGGCGACTTGCATGTTGAACTTGATCACAAAGGCACCATACAGTCCCTGAGAATTTGTTCAGCTTCGAAACAGTGGGGAAACAACCCGTGGCCAGTACCCCGAAGATACCGAGGATAACGAAGAACATTATCTCAAAGAAATGCCAATCTCGGCCATAAGTGACCTGGAACAGAACTAGTTTTCCTGTCCTGAAAGGGTTCATAGCCTGATGGAGAAGGGTGTCAGCTCGTAGACTTTGTACTTTGTCACGACACAGACCGATAGCGTCACAGTTGCTACAAGGGCACAGAGGAAGCTCTTCCACATAGTCTTGATATTGAATGATGGACTCATTTCCTACAGCTCGACGTCAGAAATATACTAACCCATAGGATGAGCTCCTTACTTCAATTGAGAACATGACTCCACCGATAGGCGAGCCGAAAGCAACGGCAACACCTGCTGCACTTGCTGCCGTCAAAATGTCTCTCATTTTACCTCCGTAGGTCAGCAGGTCAGCTTCCATGAATCAATTCGAGATAGGGTTCGGGTATGCTCACTCTGACTGCGAGAAAACCTGCTGAATAGACCGGCGACGAGGTTTCCGATGGCGCAAGCGACGTGCACGGATGGGCCCTCTTTGCCTACGGAGAGTCCAGAGGCTATCACGAGAGGCTGTTTCGTTTCAGAATCGAGTCAGGCAAGCGGGGAGAGCGCTCACCAGCGTTAAACTCTTGATGAGGAACGTCCAGAAGCCAAGGAAGCCCCGCATGACGAAGCCAGACAATATGCATTTGATCTCGGAAATTCCGGAACCTGCGGCGTATTTTGCCAAAGACCGGACGAGGTGGGAGGCGACGAAGGAGAAAGTAGTCTTGTGTCGACTGTCAGCATGTACGCGGTGGGAAGTAGGCGTGTCGCGCACCGCAAAAAGCACGTATATGAACCATCGCGCTATTGTCACCGTGCTCCACAAATGCCAGGCAACGCATGCGCCGTCCTCGTCGACTTCCAGCTCCCAGCAGCAGAACTGCTTATTTAGCCACCAGCCGTCCGAGCAATAGCCCATCTTCATGTCGGAGAGCCATTCCGTGACTATGGAGATGAGCGCGGCGTTGATTCCGATGCCAGCACCTGCGCGAGGATATCATCGCCTGTCACACTGCAGGACCCACAGTCAAGGACCTACCGACGATGCTGACAACGAACCAAGACTGCGACGCGACGACCACCTTGCGAACTTGCGCTATCAACCGTCGCAGGGTGAATTTGCCGTTGGACGTTCTACTTGACGCATACACGTCCCTGGCTTCGCGGAGCCGTCTGCTACGCTCTAAAATGGAATCTTCAATCCAATCTGACAGCGGCTATGAATTCCGAGGTAACCCGAGAAAGATAGGGTTGTTCGCACCGATGGTCTCTGTGTCAGTGTCTAGCGACATTGCCACTCACTGCGCATCCCGTTGCCCAGGTCGAGACCTGTGTCACGTGGTGTATTAATACGCGTACTAGTATGTGAGGCTCATGTTTTCACCAAGCAGGGTCTCGTCTATTCCCATGAGCGAGAAAGGTAGCAGAATCCACGTTTTTAAAATTCTAGAATAAGAGATAGTGTACAAGACCTTATACAGCATATCAATGACTCGGCGACTCGGCGGCGACGTGCGAGTCATCGGTGGTATAGAACTTCCTCTCTTCCTGCATATTAAATGTTCAAAATGCGGCAGTAGAGTCAACCTCGATCGTAGGTACGATGGAGGCAATGAACTTGAGGAACACTACGAGGTAGAAATCCACGCGTAGTCCCTCGACCTCCTCTTCCTCTCCTGCAGGTGGTTTGTCGTCCTTACCCGACCCGCTTCCGCGTTTGAAGGGCCACTTTTTCTTGTTGTCCTTTGACCCTCCTTTGCGCTGCGACTTCTGTTCCTCCACAACGCCGGCGTTCATGCGCTCGATGAGCTTCCGCATCACGCTTGCGTGCTTGCATGGATGCACAGACGCGGCTTGAAGAGAGGTAGAATGGGGGAACGCCTCTATCGTAACAGTTTTGAAAGCGTGCTCTGCTGATACATCTTGGAATATCTGATCTGGCACTAGTGGGGTTCCGTTCTGCGTAGTGCCATGCGTGTCACTTGGGCGGGTAAATTTTACGGAACTGACACATTCACTTGCCTCGTCATAACCCAAGAGCCAAATCCTCGGAGTTTGGTAATACTTATCATAGGTGATCATGACATCGTACGTTCGCACTGAGAGTAGGTTCGCGTTCGTAGTCTCTTCCTTCCTGTGGAGCAAGTCAGATCCAATAGGATACACCGGAACATGGGAACAAACGCGGCATCTGAGGACTTCCTGGGGGGTAGAGGAGCCTTCGACGGTGCGGCAGCAGCGTCGTCGCCGTCTTCGAGATCTTCTTCCATATCAGGGATATCATCAAGGTCTGGGGTGTCGGAGAGGGAAAGTCTAGCAGCAGCCCCTGAGATCCCGTCGTCCTCATGGGGGCCATCCAAGTCTGGAATATCATCGATGATTCTTGGATTCGCATCAGAGTCGGCGTTCGTCCGACGGCCGGCATGGGTCTCCACCCACTCGTCTGCCTCATTTCCGGCAGCGGTGCTATCCCCAAATGACAGCAATCTCTCAGCATCTTCATCGGCATCGGTGTAGGCGAGCGAGGTCGCACGGCGAAGGCAGGGGACCCCGCGCGTGACCATGTACTGCTTGGTTGGGGGAAGGTATTCGCGGGCTTTGGAAGCATCTCCTGCTTCCCTGACGCATTTAGGAAGATCAACCATGGCACAGCCACGTCAAAATGAAAGTCTCACCAGGACCATACAGGGAATTTATATGCCAGGAAATCACCCGCAGCAACGTATTCCTCTAGCACGAGTCAAACAGGATACGGATAAGGATGTTGCACGAGAAATGACATATAAAGGATGTACCGGGAGTTATCCTTCCATGCTCTCTGAACTTGCTCTCTTTTAATACCTGCGGGGCTGAGATTAATCTAGCCAATAGAGCAAGAGTCAGGACTATTATCGCACAGGACTGAGGTAGTCTCTGACGGCCCAATATTGTTGCTACATGAGGAAAAGGAGAGTGAGGAATTAGGAGGATATGCGGGAAGAAAGATGGCTGACCAGAATTGAGTGCATTGGTGATGGAAATAATGAACGGTGGACGGGTCGACTTTGAGCAGGGCTACGGGTCTGCCCTGCCTCGTTGCAATCGATTTCGCTCTCACACGTGTTGTCACGTGGCATCTAGCTCTATGTCTGCTACAGTAACTCTCGAGCTAGGACACTGCTAGGACTCGCTTTTCTTTCTCTTCTTCTTTCTCTTCGCCCTCTCTTCAGCATCCGCTGCCACTAGCTCTATCTGCCCTGTTTCTTCATCAGCAACATGGTTTTGTTTTGACGGAGAAACATCGTCTCTCTTCTCCTTGGCCTTCCGCTTCTTGGCCTTTTTCTCATCTTTGGACTTGTTGTTTGAATGGAGTGAAGTCGCCTCCAACTGGGTATCTGTTCGTTCGATACTGTTGGACCCGTCACCATCGCCCTCCTTCCTTTTCCGTTTCTTGGATTTCTTCTCGTCCCTGTCCTTTTTAGGGGCCAATTCCTTGGGCAAAGATTGGGTCTCGCCCTCCTTGCTCTTTTTACTCTTTCTGTGCATCTGGGGAGATCCGTTCACATCAGATGACGGTTCTTGAGGTAGTTCTGTCGCGACGCCAATCGCCACCTCTGCCCTTTTATCCTCTTCGGGGACGTCGTGCATTTTTTTCTTTTTAGACTTTGGTTGCGCCGCGTTTGACGCGTCCGCCTGCGCAAACTATTCGATCGAATAAGTAGTGATGCACATTAATGTAGCACGCACCTCAACTAGAACCTCTGAGTCTCGCTTTTTCCCTACTTCGCGTTCTGCATTCACCGAAGAATCAACTGCTGACGAGTCGACGGGTGACATTCGAAGTGGTGATCCCAAAGGAGTGTTGTTAGCTCCTGATACATAATTGGGGACGGATTGGCGGCGGGACCAGCTTTGCTGGCTACTTTGTGATTGAGGATACTTACCAGGTATCTTTGGTTGGGTATTATTTCTATGGTTTCCGTTGCTCTGTCGAGAGTCCTGTCCCTTCATTATCATCGGCAAAACGGGCGAAGAGTAGAGAGCGTGAACACACCTTCTTTGAGCCATTGTACAATGACTTTTGGTATTTTTCGGCCTCAGTGATACAAGAGGTGTGACCCTTCCATTCTGAAGGGCCAGCAAACGTTGCGCTACAATCGATGCACGTAAAGGAGGCCCGACATTGTCCGTAATGACGATCCAGCTTCGGCTTTTTTACAACATCGGTGCAAGCTGAATGGAAAACAGAAGAAGCTCAGCATTCAACCAGCAACGCGGTGTGCGCGCGGAGGGCTAACCGTCGCATCTTGATGGCAAGGCTAATCAGTAAGTGAGATACACGTAATGTAGGAGCGCAATAGACCCACTGGAATGACACCATGATAGCGGATGAGCGTGCACACGGCTCTCGAAAGTGCACGCGCAAAAAAAGTCGGAGCGCCGGAGATACGGGACCGAGAAATATACTAATCCGCTCGGGTCGGGACCGGTTCGGAGTGTACCGAGGAATTTGTTACCAACCCAATTCATTATGTAATTAACCCGACCAATAAACATGGCCAGATACCGTCACCTTACGCTTATTTCCCCCCCACAGCCCAGCTACTTGCGCTACCACCACCATGAACACCCTAACTTCCTCTTTCAGGGCGTCTACGCGTCGTGCTCCTATCACTTCTGCTCGTATTCCTAAGGCGTCTTTGCGTTCATCTTTCCGAAAATACTCGACAGAGGCGCCTCCCCCCAAGTCCTCCAACACTGCTCTCTATGCGACCATCGGTCTCGCCCTCGCGGGAGGCCTTGGCTACTACGTATATTCTTCCGCAGACACTGCCGCTACAACCGCAAAGTCTGGCGTACAGGCCACTAAGGCTGCCCTCAAGTTTACTCCAACAAAGGCTGACTATCAAAAGGTGACTCGACAAACGCTCAGCTCGTAGAACGCTGACCCACGTGGCCTCAGGTGTACAACAAAATTGCCCAAAAGATCGATGACGCCGGCGAATACGATGGTATGTCTTGCCACGTGTTATATAATCGGAACGTCGTGTTCTACGCGCTCCCTTCTTTTAGATGGCTCCTTTGGGCCTGTTCTCCTCCGTCTGGCATGGCACTCTGCTGGTACCTTCGATAAGGAATCGAACACTGGCGGCAGGTATGAACCTACCCACCATCTCTAGTCTCGCTTCTGATTTTCGAAAACAGCAACTATGCTACCATGCGCTTCGACCCTGAAGCCTCTCACGGTGCCAACAACGGTCTCAACGTCGCTCGTGCCATCATGGAGGAGATAAAGAAGGAGTTCGAGTGGATAAGCTACGGCGACCTCTGGACGCTCGGCGGTGTCGCTGCCGTCCAGGTCTGTCAATGATCTCGTATTTGCTCAGTATCTGAGGTAGCTCATCTCCAGGCAGGAAATGGGTGGCCCCAAGATCCCGTGGCGCCCTGGTCGCATCGATGGCTTTGCCAAGGATGCGACCCCAGACGGTCGTCTCCCTGATGCATCCTTGGCTCACGACCACCTCCGCTCCGTATGTGCCATCTTCTCTTTCCCCGCAACGACTCGTACCGACGCCGTTCCCACCAGATTTTCTACCGTATGGGGTATGACTTTTCGATTTGCTCAAGCCTTTGGCCCACCTGACTTTTAGCTCAATAGATTCAACGACCAGGAAATTGTCGCCCTCTCCGGTGCTCATGCCCTCGGCCGCTGCCACCCAGATCGCTCTGGTTTCGAGGGACCCTGGACCTTCTCCCCTACCACGGTCACCAATGACTACTACAAGTTGCTCCTCAGCGAGAAGTGGGTCTGGAGAAAATGGAACGGTCCGAAGCAATATGCCGACAAGAAGACTGGAACTTTGATGATGCTCCCGTATGTCGCGTTCTGCTCGCGCATATAATCCGCGGTCTCATCACGGTTATTTGATCCACCCAGAACGGACTACGCGCTCGTTCAGGACAAGGCATTTAAGAAGTGGGTCCAGGCCTACGCCGCAGACGATGCCCTTTTCTTCAAGGAGTGAGTCTCCTTGTGCATCTCCGCGTCGTCTTAGTAAACATGTACTGTGTTTTAGCTTCTCCGCGGTCATCGCTAAACTCTTCGAGGTCGGAGTCCCCGAAGCCCAGTTTGTTACTTCTGACCCGTGGACCTTGGCGTCTTCCAACGATCACGAGTCTAAATAGGCGGGCGCTGGCCGATTAGGGCCCCCGACCCGAGTCTAGACGGCCGTGGCAATGCTAGATTTAATAGACTCCTTGATATCATTGTCGGGTAGAAACTGGCGATACAACTTGTCTTATTCACTCTCTCTTAGAGCTGTCTGTCGCTGTATAGTACTGTCGTTACCGTACAATGCTAGATCCGATTCGTCCATCTCACTGACACCGTTCGCCCGTTTCTGTGGCCAAAAAGTCATGACTAGGAAAGTGCGATCACTGATACAATATATATTGTCAACCATCCGTTGTACCTGCAACCATAAAGGTGTACACTGTAGTCTAATACGGTCTCTAGATCTATAAAGACGTCTATCGAAGCAAAAATTCATAAGTGAGTGGTGGATGGGTAGGGAAAATAAATAACATGAACAAGTACTGTAACCGATGTGGGTCATAAAAAAAAAAGGAATCTGATAGGGCAAGTCTCGCCGCCCTCCAAAATCAATTACCCCAACAAGGAAAGTGTCGACGATGGCGATGCCAGACCAACCACCGTAGGACGCCTGAGGGGGAAAGAGTTACTAGGGCCAGGCCGGCTGTGCGCCATAGCAGCGAGGTCCGACTCGCTCCTCGAGCGCAGCATCACGGACTCCTCATAGCTCGGCAGGCCCTGCAGCGTCTCGAGCGGCGTGACGCCGCCTCCAAGGAACCCGCGTGACGAAATACCGTAGTCCGGCACCTCCGTGAACGCGCGGTGTAGCAGCGAGTGCGACGTCACCGGCACCGCGCGCGGCATCGACGACAGATGCTGATGAGCCGCCTGCTGCTGCTGCTGTTGTTGTTGTTGTTGTTGCTGTTGCTGGGTGGGGTGAGGGTGGTGGTGGCGCGTCGCGATGGCAAAAGAGGACGAGAGCGACGTTAGGGGTTTCATGGTGGCCTGATAGACGCCGTGCAGGTTACGGCTCGCAGAACTGCTCTCGTGCACGAACGTCGACGTGCCGCCTAGATCTTGCCCACCCGACGGCCGACGCGAGTGCACCTCACGCTCGCGATCCGGGCTGGGCGCGCGCGAGGGCGCGCGGCTGGCCCTCCGGCTGCCGCCGCGGCTCGATGACGACGACGAGTCGACGACGGGTGCCGGGGGTGCGTTTTGGGAGAGCGAGAGGAGCAGTTCCGAGTTGACGTATTCGAGTTCTGGAGTGCCGGAGGAGCCGTTCGAGCCGCGGGAAGACGGGACGTAGTATGCCTCGAGAGGCGTGTGGGTTCCTGACGTCGGGCTGCTCAGTCGCCCGTCGTGCTCGGCGTCGTGCTGCACTGGACTGATGCCGTGCTGCAGCCAGGGGTTGGTGACGCGCAGCGCGGCTTGGTCGGGTAGATAGACGTTCGCGACGCGGTCGCGGATGTGGGATGGGTAGCTCGGGAGCACGGTGTCTGGGTCTTGCTCGTCGGGTATTTCGGGCCCACCAAGAAGCAGTTGTCGTGTAGCGGCCGTGGCGGATTTCGCCTCGTCAAGAAGGCGACCATCGAGTATGTGGAGCGGTAAAGAACAGCGCAACTCGGACGTGTGCCCATCGAGATTTTGAATAAGGATGGCCCAGCGTACACGATGTGACGCTATGATGGGTTCCAAAAGATGTGTTGGCGTTGCGAAGGCTGGAAGGGGAATTTCGAGCGTTGTTGCGATCTCCCCTTCTGATAGTTCGAAATCGACTGCTACCGGAGCAGAGTGGGTCTCGCTTCCAGTCACTATTCGGGGAAGGACTGGTTGCCTCGACGTGACTGGGCCAGCTTCAGGAAGAAGAGACTCGCCAGAGGCAGACGTAGGAATGAAATTTATCGCGTGTCCAGGGGATGGGTGAGGGTGATCTGCGCCTTGCGATGACGTAGAGGTGGTCGGGCCTGAATGAGCGCGGGAGTGAGAGCGCGGAGAATGGTCTTGGTCCTGGCGCACCACGCACACTGCTTGACCGTTACGGAACTCGTGCTTCACCTCGATCAGCGACTTGGTTGATTCCTGCCGGCCCGTACGAGTGAACGTCTTGATAGTTTCGTGGAGCGTGGTGATCGCACTCAAGACCCGGACACCCTTGACCAACGGCGAGAACTTTACGACGGCGGTGAGGTTGTCGCCTGCAGCCCACGCTTTATGCGGGATCATGATGGAGTACATGAGCTTCTCAGGCCACGTATTTTCAATCTCGAGCAACTGTTGGTATTCGACCGCTTCGGGCTCAAAGGATCGCAGCAGCGTGATTACTCGCTGTGTATGCAGATTATGTGCCAAGCCGGGACGCGTGGCGATAGCACGTAGCTTGTACGCGACGGAAGCACCACCGTACGCGTCAGTATAGAGGGTGGACGGTATAGAGCCACCAATGTTGAGCTGGAACGGAAACATGTGGCGACCAGCCTTCAAGGTATGACTATGCTTCTTTTCTCCTTCGAGAAAGGACCACTCATGACTGCATAGGGTATACGTCATCGCAGAATTACCGAAACTGACGCTGTTGTGTGAGTCAGAACATGATCAAGTCGCGTAGAGCATCAGGGAACTGACGGCTCATTTGCAAGAGGGGGCAGCTTGGCTTTCCCGCGAAAATGAAGAGTGATTTGCTTGACAGGAGTGGATTCCGCCAAATGAAGTACGACATGTCCAGAGAGTAAGGCAGGGGTGACTTCAGCTCCGGTGCCTCTGAGAATAGGTGTATCTGAGTCTACGATGATTTCGATGCTAGGAAGCTTGTCGTCTTTCTTGTACGGTGGGTCTTGGCGGTCTGCGTGACGAGTAAGAGGCTGAAGGGCATTGTGTAGCGCCGACGCAAGAAGATCAACCTCTGTGCCTGTGCGAGTAGAGTATGGCAGTTCAGGCAAGTGGTTCTCGGTGGGAGTCATCAGCGAGTCCAAGATCTTATCCTGAATCATTTTATAGGCCTCATATAGATCTCATAGCCTCGCTACAAGGGTAATTTATTCATGAGTCACACAGTCCAGTCGGGCCTGGAGCGCTGGAGCGGAGCATCTAGCGTCCATTCTCATTATCATCATTCTTATCGGCGAGCTACGGCGAGCCAGGATTGTCTCACAGCTCATTCAATTCAGCCTTCTCACTGCGAAAAAATCTCAATTGACGGTCTGGGTATAGCAAACAATGAGGCATTTGATTATGCAAGCAGTACGGTGTGTCCTTCATGCCTTATAAAGGGCATCGAGAAATGCAGAGATAACGACCCCTACCATCTGCGGGCCGATTGCACTTGAGTTCCCAAGCCCTACACGACAAAAAAAATCGGTCAGACCATTGTCAAAGACGGCGAATGGAAGCAAAGGGGTCCTCGTGGCTCCCTAACAACCGCCCAAGGACGACGGAATGGAAACGAAGGAACAACTTCATCCCGCGGTCGGATCACGGCGCGGGGAGTCGGGAGTCGGAAGCACATCGACGCATTGTCGCACCACTCACCATACAGTGAGACCATAGTCCCCTTTCCGGCTGAGCTTCCTTTCGCTTCCCAGACCGCATCCTTTAGGTCCCGAATAAAGATCTCGACCGTAGATACCGTAAGTCGCTGCCATCTCGTATCAGATTCTGCTGCATTTCCTGACATGACATCGGGGGGACGTACTGTGCAGGCGATGTGAAGACCTGGTGGATTTTGCAGGGCGTTAAGATGCCACCCCTTCTTTGACATCTTGTCACCGACTTCTAGAATGTTTAAGTCTGGCATGCGAGAGCCGAACGCTACGACGGAGGCTGGTGGTTTCCCCAGAATATACAACTCAGGAAAGGAGTTCTCAATGGTCTGTTCGATCTTCTTTGCGGTACCGACGATGGCCCGACAGGATGCGACGTATCCTCTTAGAGAAGGGGTGAGAGATTTCGAAAAGCGGGACCGCGAATCACCTACTCTTCGCCTATGTAGTGCATCGCTGCCCAGGTTCCCGCGATCAAGGCTCCTGAACTGCAAGGTACATCAGACGCATGCCAATACGAACAGAGTGAGTTTCCTACCGAGAACCAGCTAACCCAGGGCTAGCATAAACACCGCCTTACGGGTTGAGATCAGGATACCTCGGAACAACAACTTGGACAAGCATGCATACCTGACCACTCAGGGTTCACGTAGTACTGGTACTGTCGTAGGTCGCTGGAGCGATACATGATAACAGATGAACCCTGTGGCACATCACGACATGTACACATGCAGCGCCTGGGGGATACGTACCTTGGGTGCGAATCCATACTATGCAAAACTGTCAAATCAGCACCCTTGATTCTGGAGTAAAGAACAAACTTTGTGAGTATCACAGCTGATTGCCGTGACGCCTTCCACTCTAAAATCGAATGGCTCAGACGAGAAGCCTGCCTTCTCCAGGAAAGGCATAATGAAGCTCCCGAGACAGCAGTCCACATGGAGGCCAATGTTGTATTTCTTGGCGAGGCTTCCAAGTCGGACGATATCATCCTGACAGCCGTCTGGGAAGTTGATAGCAGAGCCCACGATCTGGGATATATCATGGTGAGCTTGAGCTGCCACAGAAAAATAGTGCGTGTAAAACCATGATAGTATTTGGGTTTCTGAAGAAGATGATGTCAATGCCGAGTAAATAAGAACGAAGGATACTGACATAGCTCGACGGACCCGCTTCATGTCTACTTGTCGCGTCTCGGGGTCTACGGGAATCGAATGAAGTTTGATACCGAAATATGCAGCCCCTTTGTC
>QFDV01000062.1:106416-120134 GCA_003315845.1 Lactarius trivialis
GGGTGTCCCCTCGGATGCGCGTGAGGCGTTCGTGTTGGCTCGGGAGGATCTCGCCTTTGTTCTGCGCGAGCTCTTAAAGAGACCTTCAGGAACGACGAGGTCTTTCAAAACCGGGATGTCGTCGACAGTGCCAAGGCTATCGACGGTGGCTTGAGTAAAGTATGCAGCTGTAAACAGTAAGACGAGGATCTACGGAGGCGCGAATAACAGACGCACTTAGATGCCATTTGCGTTTGTTACCCTCGTCCTCGCTTAGATATACGGAATAGGTCTGCTTCACAAATGGGTCCCAATCTCTTGAGGGCTGACTGTCACTTCGGAGTAGATTAAACCGCGATTGGGACCCGGGAACGAGTACGAGAGACCGACCTAGCTCTCTCACCGTTCTTACCCTTCGGGGGCTCCCATTTCTCGTAATAAAATAGAAATTCCTGGGAGAGAAGAGTGAGAGATGTTCTCGGCCGATGATGGTGAGAATGGACATACGTCTCGTACACGAGAAGCGGACCAGTGTCGGCCCTCTGTGAAGCGTTCGATACCGATGCCAGTGATGGCATGAGGGCCTCTGTCTTCCCATGCATAGCAATAACCTGAAGAGAGGGCTTCACGCTCCTTGGCATCGAGACGTCGAGTGATCATCGGAAGTAGACCGAGATAAACAGCATAGAATATCTTGTGTACGTCGAGGGTGCTTCTGATGCGAACATTTGTACAGGAGGGAACCTGCATCGGTGGAGAGTATGTCGTGGGCGGGATGAGGAAAGGAAAGGAACACACTCACCGACGAGGGAATATAAATAAAGCCAGTTGTGCACAATTTGAATCGAATCCGTGAAAGTGGTTCAAGCCCCGCCCATGCGCACCGGAGCCATTTCATCGGCGTTTGCTTCCACTCACTTCCTCCGCTCTTTCTCTCCACCCACCGCCACTTCCTCCGCGGTACTCTCTTTCCAAGATACGATTTACCTCGCTCACATACATCGAGTCGTTAAAATCGTCTCCTAGCACATGGGTACTGAGCCGAGACCACTTCCGACCCTCGGCGCACACCCATATGACGCCCCATCCATCACCCCACGGACCTTCTTTCCAGAGTTTTCCACCCCAGTTGTTCACGAGACCGGCCGCTTCATCGGTTCCCCATCCCACTGCTTATGTCACTTTATTCTATTCGAACGAATCTCCCATACTTTCCCCTTTAATCAGACCCGGGTACATGGCCCGAGTCTAAACTTTCTTCGTTGTGCCAGTCCAGCCCTCTCCACTCCACGGCACGCGCTCTCTCTCTCTCTTTTCTGTTTCCCCGCAGTCGTTCCGACCACTTGACCTTCCCACCTCGTGGCCCACTTGTCTCGCCTTCTTCCCTTCAGCCCGATGTCACCCCATTAACATCTACCCATTGCATAGGGGTTATGGTTATAATTTTAGTCGAAACTTGGTTCTTCCTAATCAGGCACCTTGCACGGCACATTCCAAAGTCCAGCCTCGACAACGACGATACTTGATCTCCCTCTAGCAGGGCACCCTCTCTCGTTTATACCACGGCCATCGCATCGCTCAATCCCACGCTCCTCCGGAATATCATCTCCCCACCAACCGATCCCCGGAGTACTTCCTTTACAACCAAGGTCGTCAGTACTTCACCCGACCAACTCCCGATGGTATCAAATCGCCCTTCCCACGTGAGCGATATCTTGCCCAATGGCGAAAGATGCATCCTGATCTTGATCACAAGTGAAGCACGAGGTGAGTGTGCCGTTGCTCAGCAAACGAGGTCCCGACCTAGCTCCGCTTCTTCTCTCGACGATTGGGGGGGGAGGTTTCATGCATTTCGGATCCGCTACTGCAACAAACTCTACAACATGCACGAAACGGGTCCCCCTCTTCGTCTTTCTGCGCATCCACGCTCTGATCCGTACGATCGAGGCGGCTTGCTCGTGTTTTGGGGGCCGTTGACGACCAGGATCGTCGTTCCACACCCACCACAGTGCTTCCCCCTTCCCACCCTCCTTAGCTCCGAAAGGTAGTCTGGCGATATAGTTCACCATAGACCTACAGGACCCATCCTAAAGCGACCGATAAGGGATCTTTGGACGTCGCCGATCCTCATGCCAGCTCCGCGGCTGATGTCGTTCCATGTCGCTTCCCGCAAGACCCCGAAAGAAGTTGCCAATAGATTTTCTCGTGGTGGCGCTCTGTGCCGAGCACAGAGGGTCTGTAGGGGTTTCGTGTGATGCAGGTGAGCGACCCCCTCGATCTTAATTAATTCATGACAGACACTCGCTGGCCTCCTTTTTTTCACACGATGAATTGATGGGATTTAAGTTGCTAACAAAGTTCTGTGAACACCCCCTGAAAGTTCAATTAATTGCTTCGTACTCCTCGTCGGGTTCCTCGGCCTACCCGTGGATACCCTGCCAATGGACAGACGTGTGCCATTGAAAAATTACGTGGATGTGAAGCTTACGATACGATATAGTATATGGAGTCGCACTTTGGCAATATCATTTTACAGCCGCTTTCGGAACGACGGGCACTTGGACAATTTTTTTTTTTGGCAAGCGTTAATAGAGGGCGAAGTACAGTGGTCATCTGCGATAAGATCAGAAAAGATAAGTCTTATTTTTTTTGATCACAGTCCTATCTGGGTCTGCTTTTATTTACAAAAAAGTAATATGATAAGTCTCAATATTTCTCACGATGGGAGTTTCCGAAACTCCACCATGTATGTTTGAATGCACTCTGTGCCGTATGTCCAGCAGCCCCAAAATCTATTTTGGCGGGTTGTTTGGCTCACACACGAGTCATTTTTGCAAAGTTCAAAGAAGCACGTCGCTGCGGTGCGTGCTTCGGTTTGTGGCCTTCTGAACTTGACAACGGAGCGGGCCCCAAACCTTACGGAAAAATCAGCGGGCTGCGAAGCCAGGTCCCAGATATGACGAGTCAAGTGGTACCTCGACAATGGACCAAACCCCTTCCTGCAGACCTTTTCCTTATTCGTTGATAATAGAAAAAAAAGGGGGGAGAGAGGGTGTGGTGCTTAATGGAAGTAAAACGGGCTTGCTTTTCATTTCCCCCCTTTTCGCTACCGTACACGCAGGTACGGGGCCTAGGAACGCATAGAGCCACCGAGACCATCATATCAAGGGGCTATAATAACCTGCCACCCGCCATACGACCGTGACCATGTAGACTGATAGACAAAGACGGGCAGGCAAGACAAGACAGACCGTCGTTAAGGAGAAGAGCTACTCTTTTAAATTCGCCCCTTGTAATCTTACCTGATCTTTCTTCTAGGTCTCCTGAATTTCAGACGAGAGGGGCAGAATGCGCGGTGCTCTGCTCCTGCGGGGGAGATCGATCTTGTCTCACGCAATATTTACCGCAGCATCATCGATTATTACAAACAGCCTACTCGCAATGCATCAAAAATTTTGATGTGCCCACAATTTTTGCTTCCCAGACAGACGCGCGGCAAAAACTTTCTTTTTTTGAGTACGTACAATGAGTGACCAACGCGGGGCAAACCTCCGAATGATGGGTTGTGGCCATCGATGTCGGCCTGCAGACGAGTCATCAAGAACTGCATTTTAGATACGAAAGGAGAAAGGATAATGCATCACGTCACGTCGTAGTATCTTCGACCCGGGAGATTTGATCATCATAAATTAGCGTGGGACTTGCGACCATGGGTGAACTTTTCAGAGTGGCGGAGTTAACTTACTGTTAGCTTACGAGCTAGAAGGACACGCCATGGCGCTTCTACCGCATTGTGGGTCTGGAATCGTCTAGGCAAACAGAGTGTTTCATTATACATACTCGCTACAAGGCTACGCCCGATGTCAAAAAAAAACAGGTAGAAGGGAAGCACGTAAAGCGAACGTGGTGGCTTCGTGGACGTGTGAGAAAGATGTCTCGAAAAGAAACATCTTCGTATGTATGGAAGAACAGCAGGGGACACATAGCAAATATCGGAGAGTTTGAAGCAAGGTTGAGCTAGGCAGACAGTACAGGTGTCCAGAAGGTATGTGGTGCAGATAAAGAACAAAGAGAGAAGGTTGTTAGTAGGAAGACAATGATCACGAGACGGTGAAGGAGCGCAAGGCACGGTCGTCGATGGGATGCCTCTTGGGTATGTGTGTTGTTTCAAGAAATGCTAGCGGTGCGAGAACCTTTGACCCGTCGGGGGTGCTAGAGAAGCGACTGGGTCCAAGTTTTCCTTGTGCAAAGTCATGCACTGCTTTCGGCCACGCTGGTGGATCCAAAGGCGAAGGTGGTTGTACAGCAGAGGTTGGGTACGGCGCATACTTCGGGGAACGAGGATGATGGGAAGTAAACGAGCCAGCATTCTCCGACGTTTCCTTTGGGCGCCCTTTGACACACCGTGCGCTACGGAATTTCCCAGGGGGGACTTGAAGGCTAGAAAGCTCTGCAAAGTCATCTATGGTGTAGAGATTGTCGATGGTCTCTTGAGTGAAATAAGCAACTACGAAAATGGCGTTATGCGTGGCCCGAATCGGTGATAAAAGTTCAAACGCACTAAGATGCCATTTTCTCCTTCCCCGACCAGCAAGATTTACATATACAGAGTAGGTTTGTTTGATGAGGCGCTCTCTCGGGCGTCCATAATAAGAACCAGGAGGAAGATGCAAACTGAAATCACAGATGTGAGTTCCCATCAGAATCTACGGAGATCGGGAGGAGCACTCACGGCTGCCCAATGACGTCTAATTCCATGTCGAGCTCTCTCTCGCTATAGAACAAAAACTCGTCTCTGGGGTAAAGTTAGCGCCGAGATAAGAACGGCTAAAGTGTCATACCTAACACGGGATGGTCCCCAACGAATACCGTCTGTCCATCGCTCAATGCCAAGCTGCGTGAAAAGAAGGCATGTCAGAGGAATTGGGGGTATTGGGAGCGAGAGACTCACTCCGGTAGCTTCAGCGTCAGGACCCCTCTCCTCCCAAACATATACTGAACCAGAACGGATACATCGTCTTTCTTCACTGTCTAATCGGCGGGATACTATGGGTAATATGCCCTTTGATACGGCGTAAAAGATGACGAGAGCGTCCGAGACGGATCGAACGCGGATCTCAGTGCAAGTTGGACGTTGCATCAAGAGAAGGGTATCGGTTAGAAGAAGTACTACAGTGAGGATGATGGGAATAGGAAGGGGGAAGGAGCGGCGGTGTGCGATGCGGGGGGAAGAGGTAATAGTGAACCGCAGGGGAAGGTTTAAGTACATATTTCATATTTCAAAGGCGTTTACGGTAAGCGGGAAATAGCGCGCATAGGGCGAGCGTGATTGGAGGCGTGACGTACCGGATAAGAGCGTGTTCCATGAATGTTGAATTGGCAGCCCAGACAGGAGAAATGAGCAGTTACCTTTGCCGGAATAAAATCTGGAAAGCGCCAAATGCCATCATCATCATTTGGTCACAATTCGAGGGTAAGACTGCGTTGCGAATCAAACTCTATACCTTTAATCAGCTTCCGTCGTGCGGCTATCCGACTACCCAATCTTGGTTTCCTATCCACCCGACTTAGATCCATCATGACACGGAGAACGCGGGTTACCACCTCGTACCCCCTCACCTCTACCAAATTCAGGGCTATCATGGAACCCACCCGAATAATCATGATCCCATCTTTCGCTCTGCCTGTGTCCGTGGAAACTACTTCACCCTCACCACCTTCGAATATAATGCACGGCCTTTCACTACCGCCGCGCAGCCACCAAATGATCCATTACGTCAACATGCTTGGTTGGTGTAGTGTGGACTCGAACATTGAGTCTGCTTGGTCATAAACCTGCCCCTTCAAATTGTATTTTACTTTCCATAAACGTCACTGCCAGGTGTGAGAATTGAATGAACGAGATATCGGCGATCTGTCAACTCAACACGATGCCTGCGTGTGCGAACGATTGACCAACCGAGGAGTTTAAAGATTTGAAATGCTGAACATCCATGCACGACTCCGAGCGAAGGCATGTTCTGATGCCGAGGGTCTCGAGAAAGTCTCATGTGCCTGAGGGAGGCGAGAGGTTCTAAATGAACGGGGGCGAAGACCGTCAATCACGTGGTCAGCGACCGAAATATTTTGTGCGCGATAAGGTGTTGCACAAATTGATCACATTGACTCACACACACAGCGCATATATCTTAATGCTCGCTGGGAGAGCGGGCTCTCCCATCATCTTCCAAGTAGGACATATTCATCGTCTATTCGGTTCCTCCTTGAAAGTCATGGCCCACGAGAAAATCAACTGGAAGCCTCCGTCGCGTCAATCTTTAGAGCCTGTGTTAAAGGTGTACAACACGTTGACGAGAACCAAAGTTTGTGCGTTCAATTTTAGCACGTGTGATAATGCCCACCTGTTTCCGTCTCCAGAACGAGTTCATTCCAAGCGAAGGAAGACGCATTAAATGGTACAACTGCGGGCCTACCGTATACGACGCTGCTCATTTGGGCCATGCGAGGTAGGCTCTCCGTCGCCTGAAAATACGGACCAGCATATATTTCTTTTGTCCAGGAACTACGTCACGCAGGACATCATTCGCAGAATCATGTCGGACTACTTCGGCTATGATATCCACTTCGTAATGAACATCACCGATATAGATGATAAGGTTGATATTCCATCTAAATGTCATTCTGATCAAAATCAACATCCAGTGTAGATCATACTGAGGGCAAGGCAAACATATCTCATCAAAAAGTTCCGATCAGAGACTACCTCTCTAACTCAAGAGTTGTTGGATACAGTCCAGTCCTCCTGGGAGTCATATGTACGCTCAAAAGTAAGCAAGGGTCTACCTGCCGATGAGGTACCTTCCTTGGGGTTAGAACGCCAATCTTGGAGCAAACTGTCCATCAAAGTTGCAGACAAAGCATGGAAGGATGAAGCTCTAAAGAGAGACGAGAAATTCGAGATGCACTTTACCGCTGCCGTTGCGTTCTATCATTTATCAATCAGTGGCACCGACTGATCCTGCCGTCCTAGTCCCGTGCTTATGCTGCCATTCTAACAGCGAGTGATTCCTTGAGATCCGGGCAGACGGATGCCGAGCATGCGCAACGACTTGTCGATGACTCTGCTGACGTTTTGGCATTGTCCCTAGACAAGAAGGTGATTTGTCTCCCCCTTTCCCACCTGCGCTCTAATGATGGTTAGGACGGCGCGTCAGTGACAGACCCATCTCTTTCTCGTTCCTTGGCCCGCTTCTGGGAATCAAAATTCTTTGAGGACATGACTCGCCTCCGTGTCAGGGACCCTGACACATTAACTCGCGTCACTGAATATGTACCCGAGATTGTGGCGTTCGTTGAACGCATCGCCCAGAACGGGTACGCTTACGAGGTGGAGGGCAGCGTCTATTTTGATACGAATAAATTCGATTCGAGCGAGTCACATTCGTACGCCAAACTGGAACCGTGGAGTAAAGGGAACAAGGAGTTGTTTGAAGAAGGTGAAGGTACGCATACACTCTCCTCCTTAACCCCTCCGTTGCCATTCTCTTGATGGCCGTCTTTCAGGAGCTCTAGCAAACACTACTGGCCGCAGATCCGCAGCGGATTTCGCGCTCTGGAAAGCATCCAAACCGGGAGAGCCTTCCTGGCCTTCTCCATGGGGACAGGGACGCCCTGGGTGGCACATTGAGTGCTCCGTGATGGCGTCTGCCATCCTCGGCGGCAGCATAGACATCCATTCGGGAGGAATTGACCTGGCTTTCCCACATCATGACAACGAGATAGCACAGTCGGAGGTAATCCGGTTGGATCCGATCACACGGGCTTCGTGTTTAGTTTTCGTATGCAGGCTTATCACCAATGCAACGCCTGGATCAACTATTTTCTTCACACCGGGCACTTACATATCGAGGGTTTGAAGATGAGCAAATCACTCAAGAATTTCATCACAATTGATGTGAGTGTCTGGTTCTACACGTATTAAGTGAATTATGACACCGTGTAGGAAATTCTACAAAGACACACGGCACGCCAACTGCGCCTGGCCTTCCTAACCCAGTTGTGGAATTCGAAGATGGATTTCTCGGAGTCGCTTATGACCGGCGAAGTGAAGAATATCGAGACAACCATGAACGTATGGGACTGTGTTTGACCTCGCATCTCTCGCGCGCTGACATTCCGAAAGAATTTCTTCACAGTGGTCAAGGCTCTGATCAGTCAAACCCGCATAGAGCAATCGACTGCCGATGGGAACCACCGGTATCACGGTCCCGAGCGTGCCTTGACAGATGCGTGCGTAACATGACTATTATCTTATTTTTGTTCTTATCATGACCTTTTCGCAAAAAAGATTGTATCAAGCCCAAGATAAGTTCAGAGAAGCACTGTGCGATTCTTTTGATACGCCAACAGCCGTTAACGTGCTGCGGGACTTGGTATCTCGCACCAATGTGTACATCAATTCGCGTGCAAACGAGTTGGATGTCAGCGTCGTCGAGCGTGTCGCACGATGGATCGGAAATATGTTCCGCATGTTCGGGCTGGGAGAAGGTGACCCATCAGAGCTCGGTTGGGGACAGGCATCCCAGGATGGCTCTCCCTCGTTGAATGTGAGCCATCACAATCACTTGTTCCATCAACTAACAAACTCCGATACCAATACAGCGTGAAGAAGTGGTCATGCCGTATCTACGGGTCTTATCTTCTTTCAGGGATGGTGTCAGGCAGCTCGCTATCTCGAAAGGTGACGGCGCGGCGAAGGAAGTTCTGGCGATGTGTGACAAGCTACGTGATTCCGATTTAGTTCCATTGGGTGTTGCTCTGGATGACCAAGAAGGTAGATCGCGCTTCGACTCGGATCAGGTCAAAAACTAATTAGGCCCTTTTTCTTAGATGGCAAAGCGCTGGTAAAGTTGGTCGATCCCGCCGAATTAATTAGGGCGCGCGAAGACAAGCGAGCACAAGTGGAAGCAAAGGCAGCGAAGAAAGCCGCGGCGCAGGAAGTAGAGCGGCAAAAGAAACAACAGAAGCTGGAGAGAGGAAGTGTCCCACCTGAGCAACTGTTCAAGCCCCCCAATGTCCCCGAGGGTGTTTATGGCAGTTGGGATGACCAAGGAGTGCCGTTAACGGACGGTGAGGGAAAAGAGCTTAGCAAGAATCAGACGAAGAAGGTACAGAATGCGTGGGCTGCGCAGAGAAAGCTCCACGAGGAATACTTGACTTGGAAAAAGGAATCGCGCTGATAAATAAACCAACGGATCGCCACAGCCTCTGCAGTCGAATAAATAGAGAAAAAAGAATTGAGCACTCCAACGGCAGCTGCCGTCCACGTTCGCCTCGCGTCAATCTATCCACACACAACTGTGTTACCGTTATGCATTACCAATCACAGGCGTCGACGACGAGCTGGGCTATCTTTTCCAAACCTGTTTTATCGTCATCGTCGAAACCGCCTTGGGCGAGGCAGTCCAGATCAAAGACGCCAAGTGCCACCTCCCTCCCCTGTGTCCTGAGTATCAAGGGGCAGACGATCTCACTCTTCGTGCCTCCATCGCAAGCGATGTGCCCTGGATACGCATCTACGTTGGGCACAACGAGTGTCTTGCGGGACGTGAAGGCGTCCGCGCAAACACCTCGACCCCTTCCAGGGGCAGGGTCAATGAACTGACAGGCTGGTTTGCCGCAGAAGGGCCCCAGGAGCAGCCGGCTAGAGACATCGTCGGAAGCCGCCGCGCTGTGATCCATACGAATTTTTGGAGTCGGAAATAAGGAGGAATTGATGTAAAAACCTAAGAGAAGAGTAAGTTATTTCGAAGGGGACTTGAAAATCATTTCTTTGAGTGGAAACCCGCGGTCCACGGAAACTCTCGCCCGAAGCGCGCATGCGGTGCATTGCAGGCTTGGCTCACACGGGTGCAATGTGGTGTACGTGTGTGATGTATGCGTGTATATATGTATGTGTGCGTATGTGTGCGTGTGTATGCATGTACGATGAGGAGAAGAGCTCACCACACCAATTTACGGAGGAAGGACCGTTTCCGAAAGCGGGATACGAGAGCAATGAATGATAAATGAGAGAAGATGTGTTGGCTAGATTGGTCACCTGAAATAAAATAACAACACGGAGAAACGGAGAAAGGAACCGTAAGAGGACATGACAAAGGAAAAGGAACGAAGTTAAGGTGTTACCCAGTCTCTCTGACCATCGAGGAGGTAAGTAAGCTGTATGAGGAGGTGTTCCCAGAGTTGGGGCTTGGTTCGTATGGATGAGGGCAACAAGGACGAGTCTGCGTGGTGTGTCATGGCGAGTGGAGGCGAATGGCTAATTAATTATGTAAGAGGCAGAACACCCAAAATCAAAACCGACAATCGGTCTGACAATCTCAGACTAAACACCTTGAGATGGCTCCTTACTTTGACACCGTTACCGTACGTCTTTCCCATGGCGCTTATTCTTTTTTTTCTCCGTGCTGACCACCCTCTCAGTCCTTCGCAGATGTCCCCATTACCGACGCAGGCGTCGACACCCTCGCCTTCTTGAAGGCTTCCGAGGGCCTCGTTGGCATTTTCGGTGTGTTTCTCTCTTGCATCCCGTCTGCATCTGAGAGTAATCGATCCCCACCAGATCTCCTTGGCTCCACCGCATTCGGTGTCGTCCAGTCCGACCTGAAGGGCAATATTGCGGTGAGAGCGGGGCCATGAACGCCCGATCACAGCACGTCCTCACCTCCCCGCGTGCTTCTGCCCTTCCCAGAAAGTCCGCGCGCGATATGACGAGACACCGACGTTGTCCGACACCCTCGAAAAGCTGGTGGAAAATGAAAAGGGCGAGAAGAAGAGGAAGGCGACGGAGGGTCTCCTCTGGCTCCTTCGCGGCCAGTCCTTTACCTGCAAGGCGCTCCAGAACGCCCAGGCGAATCCGTCGGAGGAGCTCACAGTGGCGTTCTCCAACTCCTACGGCGTCACCTTGAAGTCCTTCCACAATTTCGTGGTCAAGGGGATCTTCTCCGTCAGTGTCCCCTCTTTCGCCGCCAATTGGGTATTCTAGCCGTTCCTTTTTTTTTTTCAGGTTGCGATGAAGGCCTGCCCTTACCGCGCTGATTTTTTCAACAAGTTGAAAGCCGACCCGGCTGGAGGACCGCCCGCTTCGGACGAGCATCTGAACGAAGGTCTCAATAAGTGGCTCACTGCCCTTGACGGCATCGTCACTCGGGAGCAGGCGTTCTACAAAGCCGGTGGACACGACAAGGGGCTCTAGTCAGGGCCTGAGATACACCTTTGAAGATGGCTGTGCCAATTTTGGACGCGCTTTAACGCAATTTGACCATGGACGGCTGTGTTTTTACTAGCAATGATGATGATTTTTACACGTTCGGTACATGACTTCTCAAAAGTGATCAGAAGGAGCTTCTCGGGCGGCGCCATGTGACCCTAGTTTAAGCAACATTCTTTCCCGTGCCACTGTGGTGCATGATTGATAATTTAAAGTCCTCCCCCTTGGAGTGATTGATGATGGCGACGACCGTGCCGTACTTTACCTCAGATTTGCGTTCAGGGCTGGGATTCCCAGCGTTGCTGAATTACGAATGTCACTCTGCGTGTACGCCGGTCGTTGGTTCCTAGCACCTTACGTTGATACAGCACCCTCGTTCATTCTAGACACGGGCATGAGGGTGCGATCGAGAGCACCAATGGCCGGGGCTAGAGCTAAGAGAAGTTCAATCGATCGTCCCTGCCCAATGGATGCATAGTAAATAGACTAGATGAAGTTCGCGAGGAATTATTTGCGCAGAGTAATATCGTCTCGATTACAGTATATTGCTACCTGCCAACCCTGCGAGCGGCGAATGAGAGCGTCAAACTGAAATCAGGAGTTGTGGGTCCGCGTGACCGATCGGCTCAATCTCGGCAGCGCTGACGGGTGGCGTGCATGAGGTGCAATGATGATGAGAGCGAGCCTGAGAGGAAAGTTATGTCGTTCGGAAATGACAGATCCAGTTACGCATTCGAACATCCGGGAAATTTGCCAGGACCTGGACGAGTCGAGTGGTGCGCGTTCGCTGCCCCCATCAGATCGCCCTGGGTTTGTGGGCAAAAGTCTTTTCTGGGCGACCTGTGCTTTCAAGCCTTTCAAGGGTCATTGTGACGTACGCCCAAGTACGGATGCGGTATGAGCTATACCGTTGGGGAGAATCGTGCCGAGTTGACATTACGCACCATCTGCTTGCAGATAACAGCTTACGGCGCCCACACAGAAAAGCGTTATTACATAGCTTGACATTCGCCCCTTCCAACTTGTCTGGAAGCCG
Organism: Lactarius trivialis; assembly: GCA_003315845.1. Classification (NCBI taxonomy): domain Eukaryota; kingdom Fungi; phylum Basidiomycota; class Agaricomycetes; order Russulales; family Russulaceae; genus Lactarius; species Lactarius trivialis. Next base: position 118,701 of record QFDV01000062.1, read on the forward strand.
CTGGTAACTCCCGAGCTTCTGATGCGTACTTGAGCGTCGGTGTGCAAGTCTACTACTCTCGTATAATCTCTTTAGAAAGCGCCGTTTTCAGAAGGGAATCTTCCTTCAGCGAGTGGAGTCGGGAGATTAGTTAAAGATGACGGGCGGGTAATCTAATTCAAACTGTCCAAGGTTAGCAGACAGACCCCAATACCGTGGAAGGCCTCGGAAGGAATCGCTACCAAAACCACTATGTCATCACCAAGGGGTACGAAAAAAAAAAGAAAAAAAAAACAATCGCTTGAGTTTGCTGGTCCCGATTTACCAAACAAGGTGTGATGTTTTTTTCGCAGCCGAAGAAAAGTTGTCGGGTGAGCCATTTACCTGACTGCTCCCCTCCCCCGGCAAATGCCAGAAGCGAGTGCCATTCCGATTACGGCAGGAATGGGCCATGCATTGCTCACCGCCATTAGGCGTCGCGGTAGTAGGCAAGACGGAAGCGACAATTGAAGAGTGTCCGTGAAAGAAATTACAATAAAGAATGGTAAGCAACCGCACCCGCGCACCTCTGCCAAAATGGCCAAGCTTACGGCGTGCGTCCCCTTCTTTCCAGAATTTGAGTCCGTGCACTTTTCAATTGCGAACCATGAGAACATTTTTCCAACAAGAGTCGGCGGTGGCCATCCGACCAACCCGTCCATCCAACGAAACCGGATATACAAATTGTATATTCAATCACATGTGGCCCTCGAGTGGGGGCCGTCGCGCAGCTGGCGCTTTTTTGATACTCTGGAACTGAGTCTCCCACTCGTCACCTCAAAGACCTGTGCCTTTCCTTTGGGTCGCTTGTCACTTTTCATTTACATTACGGAATTCTGATACCCTTCCGATTCTCCATGTGGGTAAAGCTCAGCCAAGGTGGAAGACTTCTGCTCGAATAATCACAGATCCTTCCCATCGATCAGGAGAGCCCGCCTTTTCTCTGACGAGTCCCCTCAAATTTCATGAGCTGAAGATAAGGTTCAATCATGTTTTGCAGTTAAAGAAACAGCCTTTCAATAATTCGGGTGCTCGAAGTTACCGGCAATTAGGACCCGATCTTGTACTTGTATGGTTCACTCGCAGTCCTCTACCGTCCTCAGCCATTCAAAACTGCTTCTACGGCACGGCGTTTTCCACAACACTTGCAAGCATACTCTCTCCCAGAGCGTGGCGCCAAGTGCGCTATTTGTACTTCAACTCTGCGCCGACTTGAACACTGCCCTCTCTCCACATTACATATCCTCCTCAACATGATGCCCCCAACTTGTTCCAACATTCGCGTCCGCACCGCACGGGATGCTGAAATCATCTTCCATGCCGTTCGTGTTGGCATCCTTCCCATGGTTGTCCAACGCCTTGGAAGTGAGGAACGCATGGCTTTATGTTCCGGCTCCGTGTACGTATGGGAAGAAC
>QFDV01000062.1:120224-142669 GCA_003315845.1 Lactarius trivialis
TATGTCAAAATACCTGGCTGACGGAATCCGATAACCCTTAGAGCCCGAGATGTAAGCTGCCACTTTTCATCTGCTCCACAAACTCAAAACACAAACTCAATTCGAAATAGGATTTTCTTTTCTATCACGAGAAGGACACAGCACCAAAGTCGTTGATGGTCGAGAGAACTAGAGCGATACGGCAAGTGTAGTTTGACGCTGTATGACTAGGTCCCCCAACTTGACAAAACGCTTTTGCAGATATCAAGAAGATCCCGTTGGCGCGTCTTCTATGCGGCCGCGGCGACGGGGAGAACATATGATCAAGCAAACGTATTCTGTGTGGGTGCAAATAGCAGACGGGATGAAGAAGTGGCACCTCAGTTCGTTCTTTTTTTGCGTTTCGCAAGGGGTAGCCCATGACTATTGGCCTATTTCCAGATGCATATTGGACACAAGAATCCCTCGATGAACTAATGACCGTGGATGACTTTCCCGAGTTGCGGTCTCTCGACGTGCCTCCAGGCAATTACCTCTGTGCTCGCACCAACAGGATGCGAGAGACAATCTCCCGATCAGCCAGAGGTGATACTTTCCCGTCGTCTCCCCGCCTATACATGAGCGCACCCGGGCTCTCATTGGCACCTCTAGAAATACTCGAGGGGGGTCGACGGTTTCCACGGTACCCCGCGGACGAAGTGATGATTCGATCTTTGAACTTCCACCGTAACTGAGACTCGTTGTATCTGCGCTCGTGGTGTGTGTGCCCACTCTGTTTATGAGCACGGCCATTCTTCGCAGCTATCCTTTTTTCTTGCTGGATGTGTATTATCATATCGTCGTCGTTTCGGGCAAACATTTTCTAACTATCTATTTTTCCCCAGCCATGTCACGAACCCCGTCTTTTTTTCTTGCATTTCGCAGTTTCTCCTTCCACTTGCAACAAAAGTTTTCCTCTCCTGTATACACCGCGCAAATATTTTCTACACAGTTACAACCACCCATCATCTTTGTATCATAGTGTTCAACGTTCTGAACAGATTTCGTTATTTATCCAAACACACCTATCCACAACTGAGATAGTGCTTGTCCGGTCAAGTACTAGTTCCCAGCCAGCGCCGGAAGTGACACCGGGCCAGGCCAGGAAGCCGGCAGAGGTCTGGATCGTACCTTCTTCGTTCGAAACTCAAAAGATCTAGCGAGGGTCAGGTAATCTTCCTTTTGGCTCCAAACGACTCCCACATGCACGCGACCTTCCTTCCCTTCCCCCCTCATTCTTTACCCTCCCACCCTCCTCCATTCAAGTCAGATCATATATATCAAATCCGGCTAGACCGGGGCTAATGCTTATTCTGGGATCGGGGGAAAAGGAAGGGAGGTGTTCGAGAGAAATTTCCGGTCCGCATGGTGCATGTATGTTATGTATGGTGGCTGATTTGCTTGCTTCCCTGACTCGTGGCAATCGAGAAGAAGAAAAAATAAAACAAACGAACAAACAAATGGGTGGAAAGAAAGAGCGCGCATACGGTCTAGACAGACTTTTTTCGAGGGTGTACTACTGGCTGGTCGATGGATGGCCGTGCGTCGTGGCATTGCGTTGCGTTGAGGGTGCGTCTTTGTCGACCTGGGCAAAACCCCTAACCCCCCCCTCTTCTTCTAAGGTTTGATGATCTCTTCATCATCTACTCGGGCTGGACTTGCACGCTTAAACCGCCCTGATGCATGCAGCTCACTTGTAACGCGCACGCTACCACCCTGAGGCTCGAGGGCTCGACCCGTTCGTTCCTCCGTCTTAGGCCGTTCATGTCCGTCATGACATCGCCCGCGGCCCCTCTCCCCCTTCTTTCCTGCCAGTCAAGCCACCTTCGTTATCGCGTCCTCGCCCCACCTTTGCGCCCTAATACGGACGGCCCCGATCCGTAATGTTGTGTGATGTTTACATAAACCTTGCCCTGAGTTAGCACTTCTTTTTTTTGACTTGACTCGACCAGACTGTTTGAAGGAGGTGCCTAAGGGATAACGTCGGCGATAAGTAGTTGTAGGCTGTTCATTGTCCCGCGTCCTCCGTCGTGAGGGGGAAACTCGACTCGGAGACAAACGGCAATATATTGTACATATTAGATACCAGCGGCCCTGGAGTTGATGCTCAGCGACCTCCAGCGATAGGCGGGGATGAAATGCCGAGCTCTCAAATATATTTATTATTTCGAGCGAGATTTCGAGTGCGACAGGGTGAAGGATGGTGTCGATGGTATGCATGCAACTAACGTAAAAGTACCGTGCTTCAATAAAAGACAATCTTCTAGTCAATGGCTAGGTCCGGGGGCTCGTTGACGCTCGTCCTCGGCCTGTCGTCTTTACGTTTCCCCTTGATTATTCAAAATACTGTAACAGGTCCAGCGTAAATTCGTAATGGTCCGCCACTAGCAAAAAAACGTTTAGACCAGGCTGTCAACGCCACTTGCCTGCATGTTCTCTTCGAGCGTCTAGGAGGTAGGTGTGGGTGCGTGTGCGCGTCGACCTCGCAAACTTGACGGACGAATGTTGTGCCATGGCATTCCCCGCCGACCCGACAGACAAACCGAGCGTGGAAAAAAAAAAGTTACGCCGCCAATCCACGGGGCCGAGCGAAGTACCGCACGTATATCAATTAACGGCTACTATCGCTCGGGGAAACTTCCCTAGATGGTCTGCGTCTCTACTGCGAGCCAAACGCATGCAGCTTCTTGTGTCTTTCCGCGGTGTTCGGGAAGCTCGCCATTGCGCCGCAGCGTGCCCCGGCGCCAGATTGTCTTTTGGTGGGGGAGAAGGGAGTGAGGAGGAGGTGGGAAGGGGAAGAAGGATGGACAGACCCTGTGATGGAGTGTTAGTGTCAATCGAAAAGGTTCGCAGCTGATCAGGGCGCTGCAGCGTTGATTTACACACTCACACACCACGATTGTCGCATGAAACTGCGCTGGAAAAAAAATAACGACTTGGAGGAGGCAGGGCAGGGCCGCCCGCCGTCCGTCCGGGTGCAATCTCGGATGACCGCTTTCGGTGAACGTTGTCTTAAAGAAGAAGAAAAGGAGAAAAAGCGCTCGGATGTGGTATGCCGTAGATCGTGGCGCAAGCGCGCTTGCCAAAAGGAAGAATAAAAAAGAAAGGAAGATAAGAAAAATATTGGGCGGGTGTAGTGGAACGATACATACTAGCTTAGGTTCATATTCGGGGCTAAGGGCAGTGCGTAATGCAACGGCCTGTTGCCATGTCGAGTCATATGAAGATATGTTAACAAGGCAGCTCTCGTCACAAAGTTTCAGAGAATTAAAAGGCCCTTACTGCTTGTGTAAATTACCAGACGTGGCGTGGGTGCAAGGGCGTGAAGGGACCCTGCGGCGCGCCGTAAAGACCTTAATCGGATTTTGACTTTGAGGTGCATGTCATCATCTCCGTCAATTATCGGTGCTGACGTTGACGTCGTGGCAGGAAACAGTAGCAAGAAGCAGCCGCGGGATTGGCGCCTTGAATAAAACCGTAATCGCAGGAACTAAACGTGTGTATCCCCCCTACCTGCAGTCTGCGACACGGGGGATAAGCACGGTCACCGGGACCCGTATGCTGTACCGTGACAGCGCTGCTGCCTCGGAGATCTGCCTAGCCACGACACTCTATGAAACGGGGATGAGGTGAGGTTTACAGGGCCTGGACACTTCTCGGAACACTGTCACCCGTGGTGCAACGAGGATACCAGTATGTGGCAGGGAAGGAGGGGGAGGGGGGGATTAATCTCGTCAGGGCTCGGAGAAAAAGACGACGATCTTCGTCACAGTCGGACGGGTCGTTGCGAGTACGATCAAGCGGACAGGTCGATTGTGGGGTGGTAATTGTAATTTCCTCGCTCATAAACGGGCCACCAATAGTCAAGGGAGTCGTGGCGGCTGGCTCGTCGCTTGGGTGGTCCTTGTGCGTTGTGCGTGGCACGGGGTTGTCGTTTAGCACCATCAAGCCGTGCGATACGAGGTTGTGGGCCCGGCCTACTGTGGGTTGACTTCCTTGGATTCCACAGCCGATACCAGTCCGAGAGGGTGGAAGGGGAAGTGAGAGAGTGGGGGGTAAAGTGGGGGGAAGGGTGGGTAATTGGGTCGAGATTAGGCGGGAGGTGACTGGTAAGGAATGTTCTTTCTTCGACGGTCGTCCGGCCGAGGTGGGCAGTTGGGTTCTAGCTCTGTGGTCTATCGGAGTTCTCCATGGCAAAGGCGTGCAGCGACCATCAATTTTATTTTCTTGCGAACTGCTTCATGGGGGCCCTTCCAGAACGGCCGTTCATCGGATGGATAATTTGAGAAGGCGGTTGAGTGACGAGAGAGGGGGAGTGAGCATGGCCCAAAGTTGTTGGGAAGGGTGGGAACACATTGAATATGGAAAGATGGGCTCTCCGATGGTAGTTGGGGGTCCAACATAGAGACACTATTCACCCGTCCGCCCGCACTAAGCGCAGGCCTTCCCTCCTCCCTCCCCCTCAGATGAACCGTCCGACTGACTCTGAAACACTGGGGGCATTTCAGCACCTCATTCGTTCATTCAGAAGGGAGGGAAAGAAGAAAATAAGGTGGCGTTCGTCCTTATCAACCAACATACACAACCAGGCGCCCGCAATCGATACGAAGACCGCAATGTCCACGCAAGTCGGAAAGTTTCTCTTGATAATTGAACAGATCGACGAGTGCGATAATATGACATGTAATCTACAACGAGGTTGACAGACGGCCGCAAGTTAACTTTCGAGGGTGCGACATGCTATTGAATGTAAAGTGACAGTGACTTACTAGTCACCCACACAGCCGATCCGTGCTAAACCAAGCTAGCCATAGTAGCAGCAGCTGCAGCAGCGCACAATTGGTCATCGTATCCGGCGGCGCCAAGGAGAGCCATCGGCTGCGGTCCGACCAAACACACAGGACCCAACGATGAATGTTGAAGCTGCTTCCCAGTCGCGCGTCTGGCCTCGTAAGAAAATACCGTCGAAAAGCCCCGAGGCGTTCCCGATTCCCGCAGTCGCTACTTCTGCTCATGTCCGACCGATCACCCACACCACGCCTCTCACTGAAACGCAACTCGGATATGTGCGCCAGCGATGGCCCATGCATTCAGCTCTGCGCGCGTGCACCCAAGCGCGAATACTCGGCTCTTTAAGCCTTCCGGCGGCAGAATTTGAGTTTGGGGTCTGTTACGGCGCTGGAAAGGCAAAATAAACGTGACGACGGTTCTCATCTTCAAAAGCTTTGCGGCATGTTAGAGAGGGTAGATGTGATGGATGGACGCATGTATCCGTAAATGTATTGGGTGCAGAGTGAATGAGAAGCGCAGTTTGCAGGGGCTACCGAGTTTGATCGCTCGGAGGATGCCAAGCACCGTTCATGGAATCTACGAGAGGGGCCTCCTTGGGCGCACGGCTACGCATCATAGATCCGGGGAGCTGCATGACGGGCGCTGGTTGCATTTGCGTGGTATGGATCGGGCTTGATGACAGCGCGATATGTTCAACGTCGTCTCGCCCCTCTTCAATGTTGCGCGACTCAGAAAGCCACGCATGCCGTGCGCGGTTCTTCCTCCGCGAGGTGCTAGGCGCTGCATCGTCGGCGCGCAGGGGCTTGCGTTTGGGAGTGGTAGGGACGGGTGTCAGCTCGTGCTCCGCCGCCTCGTCGCTGGCCGTCGTCGAATTCGACACGCTGTCTATCGACAAACGCGAGAAGATCTCGTCGCGCGTGGACGCATTGATAGGCAGGACAGAAAAAAAGGAAGAGAGCGCGGTCGCGCGAAGAGTCGATGAACCTTTGGAGAGCGTGGAGGCGGTGGCGGCGGGCGGCGGGATGTGAGACGGGGACGGCGTCGACGTGAGACGAGGAGGAAGTCCACCGGCCAGAGCGCTAGAGTTGGACGAGGGTGGAGGGAAAAACGAAAGGCTCGTGAGGGGTATTCTTCGAACTACGGACAGGCGGTCTGCACTGCGTGGGTCGGCAACGGGGTCGGAGAGAGAACGAGAGTGGGAGTGAGGGTTGTCAACAGCAGTAGGTTCGGCAATGTCTTCTTCTTCGCTGTCAGCTCGCTGTGCCAGCAACGAAGCGACGGTTTCCAGGCTGGCGTGGCGCGCCTTGTCCAGTGGGATGTACAGGACTTGGCGGAGGTGGATCGAGTCGGAGGCCCAGAGCTGGTTGGCACGACGCAGCTCGGTGACAGAGATCCCGTATTTCAGGGCGACGCCAGCGAGAGAATCGTTCGGCGAGACCTAAGCACGTGGTAACGACGGCTAAGCGATAAGAGCTACCCTACAGAGGAAATATGGCCATCGTACCTCATGAACAAGGACGGTCCTATGGGCCTCCGCCTTGTCGGTAGGGGGATTGGGACGGGAGAGCTCTGGAGTGCTTGGTGTAAGCGCGCGGGATAATCGCGGTCGGGTGCTGCCCGTGTCTTGTCGCGCGGTCTTTGTGGAACTACTTGACCGACGCAAAGGGTGGGGTTCGCTGGTGTTGTCCGTAGTGCGTGATCTGACATGATACCATGACATGGAATTGCCCCAAGACGCAGAGGAGCCACCATCCGAGCCTCGTCTCCGCAGAGCGGTTGGACGTAAAGGAGAGGAGGAGTCAAGTGCTGAAGTAAATGAGTTGTCTGCGGCGGTTGTGCCGCCTCGCTGTGCATGATGTATATCGTGGTCGGCAGGGTCGATATAGGAATTTGTCTTCCCGGATACTCCTGGGGAGGAGTAGAAGCCGTCTCTAGACGGCATCCGAAAATTTATTAGTTGAAGTTGGAAGTGGAAGGGAGCATTGTCACGAAAGCGATTAGCGATTTAGAGCGGCCGACTCGGAATCGGTGTGTGAGCTCAACAGCGACGGGCGACGGGCTCCGCTCGTAACCGAAATACAACATAGCCATACCCGTACTGATTTCTCGGCTCATAGTAACTTATAAACAAAGTCAATAATCAAAATGTCAATCAATTCGAACCGCCATCAATATGTTCTCTCGGCCTCTTCACTCCGGCAGTCGATGGCTGTGCTGCACCTGCACCCGTAACACCGACCACGAGACCCTTCAGCCAACCATTCTCTCTCTTCAGACCCTCGCATTCACGCTCCAGCTCCATCACGCGCATTTCCAGTTCCTTTGACTTCTTCTCCAATGCGGCCTCGCGTTCCTTTTTCTTTAACCGGAACCGGGCCGATGCAGCCGTGTTGCGCCTCCGTTTGTCTTCGGCAGGAGTCATCGAGGCCACGGCAGCGGGAGATGCATCGCTGCTCTGTTCGCCTACACTCGGCGAAATGGAAGATCCGCGTGTGCGAGTTCGAGGACGTTTGGCTGCTGAGGGCTGGGGGGCAGACCCGGTGGTAGTCGGAGGTTGGGGAGGGAGTGCAGCATTCGGGTAGAGTGACAGAATCTGCGCAAGGGAAGGCGTGGCGGACGTGGGCTGGATAGAAGATGCCAAGAAAGGATCGATCCCAAAACTGGCCAGGAGACTACCGATATCGAACGCATTCAAAGGAGGACGCGAGGCGACACGGGGTTGAGCGGGCAGCGTGGGGATGGGATCTCCCATCACTACATTGTCGTGGTTGTCCGCACTCGCGGGCTGGCCATCATCGGCGTCGTCCTCTTCATCGTCCTCCACAGAATGGGTCGATTCATCTACTACTTCTCCGCCTGATTTTTTGTCATTTTTACGGACAAGGGGCTCGTCTGATTCGAAGGCCAGATTCGACCAGATATCGAGTTGGGCACTCAGTCCGGGAAAATGAGAGAGGTTGAGCAAATCGTGTGAATTATTGAGATATGAGTCAGAGGATTGCGCAGGCTGCACAAGATTGAGCCCTTGAAGATTCGGAGGACTCATATCGCAAAGATGGCGCGAGCTGAAGGTGCAAAAAAAAGAGAGATAAGATGACCGAGCAGAGACCAATGCCCTCGGGGAGTCCTCGGGGTCACTCCGGTCACTTCTTTGTCACACCGTCAATCAACACCTCAATTGAGATTACAACTCTCTACACACATCTTCCATGGCGTCAGCAGAGAGCGTAGTTGTGCCATTTTTCAAGAAAAAGAGGGCGAGGCCCACTACAACTCGACAGCGTACACCTTCTCCGCCTGTAGTTGATACTGCGCCATCTACCTCAACGTCAAAATCACAAGTTGTCCTTCCGTCACGTAGAGCCGGAACAAACTTGCTCAGCGCAGGGACTAAGCGGACATCTTCGCAGCGCCGTGCCGAAGATCCCGATGCAGACGACTCTGATGAGGACGGACGAGAGGGGCCTGGAATCAATTGGACGTCCACTGGTGGACATGTAAACAAAGCATTGGAAATCCTGGCGGGTGACGAGGCCGAGGAGATGCTTGCGAAACGTATCCGGAAAGAAGACGTCGAGGAAGACGATGTGCCTAATGATGGCCTTTATCACGGACAAAAATCGTACAAGACCCACATCAAAAAGAGTCAGGAGGTTCCCAAATCGATGCGCACTGGTCCTGTGCGCAGCAACAACAGCACCATTCGGACGGTCACCATAGTGGATTATCAACCAGATGTCTGTAAAGACTACAAAGGTGCGCATTCCTTTTCCCTTTTGCGGCGAACCGGTGGTCTGACTGACAAACTCCAACACCCATCAGAAACTGGCTTCTGTGGCTTTGGAGATACGTGTAAATTCTTGCACGACCGAGGAACATGTACGTCCTTTGTGCCTCGTTCGCCATCGGCCGGAGTCTATCTAACTACGTTTAGACCTCGCGGGGTGGCAACTGGATAAGCTGGCCGAGAACCCTCAGAAGCAGGCAGAAGATCCATCTTCGGACGATGACGACCTTCCATTCGCCTGTCTAATTGGCCGCCATCCCTTTACAGACCCGGTCGTCACTCGATGCGGTCACTACTTCTGCTCGTCTTGCGCAATCAAGCGATTTGCAAAGACGCCGAAATGCGCGGCCTGCGGAGCGCCCACCGGTGGGATCTTCAATCGCGCCGATAAAGTTATGGCGAAGATGAAGAAGTTGGAGGCGGAGGAGGGCGAAGGGAACGATGACGGCGACGCGAACCCATCGAAGGACGTCCAGATTGAGGGGCTCAACCACGAACCCGAACATAGCGATTCAGACCCGGAGGATTGACCTCCCGGTCATGTAACCATAGTAGAGCACTGACTATATTGACTTTATTTTATCCACGTAGATTCCTGTTCAGGTGTGCCCACGGCTGCATTGGCTGACGACTGATCCGAGGTACCCGACTCCTCGACTCTCGCATGCTGACTTGGTCGGCGTAGTTTTGTGCCACCGTGGCGATTCCTCGCCGCGCCGGCTATTCGTCATCCCGTCATCGCCCAGGAATACTGTATCCGGATGAACGTGGGTGCGCATTTCTGTGGTGTGAGAGGCTTTTGCGGGTTCCCGCTATTCTCTTTGTGTGATAAGTTGACAGTTGTCCAGAACATTCTCTCATTATTCGGATCGCGCCGCCAGACGTAGTCGGTGCTCTCAGGGAAAAAACAAAGTGGCTGACTGAATGATTCAATTTCCGAGAACGCCGAAGCTAGCGCCCTACCAGTACAGTAGTGGCTAGAACACACGTCCGGAACGAGCCGCGCAAAACGGCGGCGAGTCCGTCACGGACGAGTGCGGTGCTCAGGCCAGGACGGCGAAAAACGATCGTCAAGGGCAAGCCCCCGCCCGTCTGACTGACTGAGCTGTATGACTTCTCTTTTTCTTCGCCAGTCCGCGTCGAGTAAAGCGCAGAAGCAAAAAGAGAGAGAGACAACAACCCGGCCCCTGTCGATGGCATACGCCGCGCCGATGCCAGTGCGCACGATTGCCCTGAGGATCATCGCACTCCCTCCCACGCAGGATCGCAGGACTAGTACTACCGTACGCCTTGCTTTGTCCGCAGTGCAGTCATGCGTCATCATCGAAGCAAGAGCCCCCATGTCGTGCTAGTCGGAGATGCAGGGCCCTGTAACCCATGCGTGCTACTGGCACAGAAGAGTTGCGGCGCGACTCGGGATGAACGCGAACCGCGCGTGTGTAGTACAACTGAGTAGCCCGGTGTGCGGTGAGTGCACACGTAAAAGGCGAATGCCCTGTCCTGCTAGGCCGTCCTGTCAAGAATCCGGGATACAGCAGATGCGATCCTGATCCTGGAACAGCCGGCGGAGTTGTATCGGTGATCGCTGGTTGGCCACGAGCAGAGAAAGTTTTCTCTCATTTTTCAGTAGTAGTAGTAAAAGTTCCCCCAGTCACTACTACTGTAACAACTGCTCGGATACGTCCACCGTTCGAATTCCAGTTGAGCAGCTGTCCGAACAGGCTGTATTGCGTTACTACATGTTTCAAGATGCCGTGGCAACTCACGTTATGGTCATGCTGCGAAGCACCTCGTACGCGACGACGAATGCAAGAAACGGTATGCGGGCCCCTGATTCAATAGCAACGCGGAAGACGATCATTAAAGACCCGACGTCCAGACGAAGGCGATGCTCCAAGTAGTGACAAGTGGGGCATATGAGCTTTTTATTTTTTTTCTCAGCTCTTTCAGGCAAAGCATCGATCGAAGTTTGAGAGCACGGCACCAGCAGAATACAGAAGAACGATGTGGGGACACATCCGGTCGATGCCAGCGTCAAGCAATACACGATGGTCAGACCTGCCAGATCTTTGCGCCAGTACAGCAGCCCCAAGTTTTCCGATTTTAGCGTGCGGCGCCCCCCACAACACACCATCCCAAGCAGGGGGGGCTGGAAGTACTAGTAGGCGCAGCATGGCCATGGCGATGACGTCCCACCCGATTTCAATCGGGAGACGATCGCAAGTGAAATCGGGCGATTTTGCGTTTGCGTTGCCCATTCTCCCCAATCTCGATATGCTCCCGAGAAGAACGACGAGAACGAGAGAACTAGAAGACGCGCGCGACATCACACACACACATACGGTTACATATATGCACATAATACGGAAACACACAGGCCATTAGAGGAAGTCACGATGTTGCATTTTTTTATTATGGAAATCTCCGAGCTTCGCAAAGCGCGTGGGGGGGGGAAGAGAAGAAGACGGGACTCCAGCGGGAAGCCTGAGCGGAGGGTAAGGCTGGTGAGGGAAGGGGTCGACGTGTGCCAGTGTGTGTTTTACCGTAATTTTTTTTTTCGCCATCAGCTGATGATGTGATCCTCGCTACTGGGAACTCGCCGCCTCTGGGAAATGACAGCAGATGCCGGCCACACATCCTCCGAACAAGAAAAAAACGGCTAGGCAAGGCCAAGAAGTTGATATATTTCTTCTCTATGTGATCTTGATCACGATGGGCTGGATTCGCATTGTTTCCTGGATAGGATCAGCGCGCGTCTACACGAGGCGAATTGCTGACCGACGATAAATGCCATCTGGCCGAGTTAGGAAACCCATAACGTGGCTGGCCTTGGCCGCTTCCGTTTCAATCCCGGACCACTCTGTACAGCCGCCGATGAGACAGCAACACTTCCCGGCCGGGAGGGCGCGATTCTTGGGTTCAAGAAGTCCGAGTCGTCAGCTGATGATGTGGATCGTCATTGGCAGGAGAAACACTAATGTAAACAAACGTATTGTAATCTGAGAAGCGAGAGCCATGGAAAGCAAGAGGATCACAGTGCGCATCTAGAATTACACAGACGTCTATCGCATATTGCAACGATCAAAAAAAAAAGAAAGCACGCGTAGTCACAAACGCAAATCTATCCCAAGTCAAGCACCCTTCTGCGCAGGTTGCGGCATCTTGTCACACGGCCTGTCCAAATGTCGCTTCAGCGAGTCCACGCGTGCGTAACTCTTGCGACAGTATTGGCACACGTGTTCGATTGTCGTGTGTTGGCTTTCATAATGACGCTTGCGGTCATGGGGACGTGTGAACGTGGCACCACATACTCCACACGCGTGGGGTGAAGAAGACGAGGAAGGGGGTGATGATGACCCATACCCGAGAGGCGAGGAGGGATGGTTGGCGGGATTCGAATACTGGGCGGCGTGTCCGCCCTGGGCTTGCATCGCGGGGTTTGGATAAGGTTTCTGTGGAGTTACATACTGTCCATGACCGTGGGGTTGGGAAGGGACAATAGGTTGTCCGTGTTCTATTGGTCGGTAGTTCTGGTAATGGGCAGGGACGCCAGGATTCAGTAATACCCCTTGCTGGCCATCCGACGCGTAATGCTGCGGAAGGTATTGATGGCTTAAAGATGAACCCGATTGTTGTGCGATAGGAAAGCCCGGTGCAGCGGAAGGGCTACTGGCCGCCATAACTGCCCGCTTCCACGTCAGGGGATATTGAAAATGGGGGAGGGCAGACAAGCATACCGGAGTGAAGGTGATCTTGGGGGGTCCCATAAGATCTCTGTGCTTGGACATTGGGCACGCCAGAATGATGATAGCCTACAGCCTGACCGCTGTGGTGATGGTCAGGGTAGTTTGGAGAGTGCGTAGAGGATGAATGCTGATGACGCTGATATGAGTGTCCGCGGGAGGTGTCGTGGGGTGACTGCATGATGGAGGATACGCGATGGATTGGTCTCTAGGATAGGCCAACTAACCAGAGGCTTTATAGTGTCGATACGCTTTAGAAAGAATGGCGATGATTGAACGGCATCGGATTTGTTGAATATAGCCAACTACCACGCAGAGACCGGGCAGGAGCGGTGCCAGAAACACGGCCCAGTAGAACCTGGGAAAGGAAAAGGGCAAGGGAGAGGGCAAGCGGGTAAAGTGAGCGAGGCAATAACCGTTTTGGGTCCGAAGTCAAGTGGAAGTCAGGGTTTCGAGCCGCACCGTTGCACGATCAAAGTGCACTACCCTCTCTCGACCGGGAAAGGGAAACCACCTTCGGTCTCAATGAATATTGCATCCACACATTTGATATTCAGAAGAACCTATCCCTTCTTGACAAACGTATCCTGGAACACGTCGTTGAGTTCCCGTTGTTGACTGACGTTACCTTGAGAAAAAAAAAATGAAGCCTTGATCTGACAATCGAGCGCTATATAGCAATAAGCGGGTAGGCAATCGGCACCGCCCTTGAAGAGTTAAACGGAATTTCGATATCATCATCTCTATGAATGAGATCGTGCTACCGATGGATGGAGTTGATCTCGCGATCTGGCGTAAAATCGTGGGAGTTTGACTCGGAACGTAAACTCGGTGCGGTTGCGCCTAGTGCTCACTAGGAGACTGCTCGACGATCACATAGTTTGGCTGTGTTGGGAAAATGAAAATAGTTTAAAAAACTTACAGCCTAACAGATCATCGCAACGAAACGAGCGGGTATGGTGTCAGCCAACGACGTAGCGAGGAACAAACAAAGTCGGACGGTGTCTGTGTAGAGTAGGCACTCTCCACTCGGGGAATGGACGCCGCAGGGGGTGATCGGGATATCCGGAAGTGAGATTGAAACAGGAGCACGGAGGAAAATAGGGTGACTGGTGGGGAAAAGTTTCATAGTACTCGCCCGTAACTAGAGCAATGGCCGGGTAGGGTTCCGTGAGGGCCGTCATATCGGTTGGTCAAAATATTAACACACACGAATTTGACATGGTTGACAACGTGGCCATCGCCATGACTCAAGACATAGCGTTGAGACGATGATGGCCGAAGCGCTGTGGCAGAAATGAGGGGACAAAACGCAGGAAGGTGTTTGTGCGGAAGTTGTTCGAAGAAGTCGTTACTACGACCGAGCAACAGTTGTTGCGAAGGGGACCATTGACGAAAACACACTGTAAGCACGCACCGCAAAATGACACTTGAGCGGCAAGCGTAGGCCGGGATTGCGCCCGGATCTGATCTATGAATTTGCCGAGTACATGTCGAGATCGCTCTCGGAGTTACAAGAGAGGAAAATTGAGGGGGGAGGTTAAAGCTGGAAGGTACGGTATGTATTGAGCAAGCACTGCATCAGTGCGAAATGTCGGACCCAAATCGATGTCGGACCAAAAGAAAGTGCGATATGAGTCACGTGTCTAGGTGAAGACAGCGTCTATCTTAATCCGAGTCATCTACATGGCACCTTTCGACCTCGACGCATGCATTCAACAACTCCTTCACAAACAATTACTCCATGAGGCTCTTTTGAGGGAAATATGCGAAAAAACGAAGGAAGTTCTCATGCGAGAATCTAACGTCGTACATGTCAGTGCCCCGGTGACCGTGGTCGGTGACATACACGGGTGCGCGCTTCCCTAAGCCATCTTTTCTGTTTGGTGATACTCAATCATTTCTCAAGCCAGTTTTATGATCTCATAGAAATATTCCGTATAGGTGGTTACGCCCCATACACCAACTACTTGTTCCTTGGTGTGTCAGAACTTCCGACTCATTCATCATCATGGCCTAAAACGCAACACTTCAGGTGACTATGTGGACAGAGGTCTTTTTAGTGTTGAAACGATATCCCTTCTCACATGCCTCAAGCTTCGGTATCCCGACCGTGTCCAGCTCATTCGAGGCAACCATGAGTCTAGAGCTGTAACTCAAGTGTGCCTTATACTTTTCCTGATGGTTCTCCTCTCAGCAACCGAGGCCCTAGACATACGGGTTTTATACAGAATGCGTCCGCAAATACGGCTCATCGCGAGTCTGGACGTACTTTACCGACATGTTTGACTTCTTGACGCTATCAGTAGTCATTGACGACAAGATATTCTGTGTTCATGGTGGTTAGTTCGCCTCCCCCTCCGACCGGCCCCTCTATTCTCCCAGCTCGCTTGCGCTTATGCGCGCTGCCTCTCGTCGCGTCCCAAATTCTCTAGGGCTCTCTCCGTCTATTCACTCCATAGATCAAATCAAGGTCGTTGACCGATTCCGTGGTCTGTTTTGGTCACCCCTGTCGTGTCTTCCCGTTTGATCCGGTTTGCGTGTCTCCCATTAGAAATACCGCATGAAGGCCCTATGGCTGACCTAGTATGGTCGGACCCCGATCCGGAGAAGGAGGATTTTGCGATATCACCTCGGTAATATAGTCTCCTCTCTACGTCCGGAACTTTCCGAGTCCAGGCAGCTCAATGCGAACCGTTACAGTGGCGCTGGCTACACGTTTGGGTCGGGCGTTGTGTACAAATTTTTGGAAACCAACGGCATGACCCATATTCTACGCGCTCATCAGTTGTGCATGGAGGGCTACGCATCGCTATTCGACAACCACCTGTCTACGGTGTGGTCCGCGCCGAACTACTGTTATCGATGTGGAAACTCCGCAAGCATACTAGAAGTCTCGCCGGGGGGGAAGATGTATTTCAACGTGTTCGAAGCTGCTCCAGAAAACGAACGGGATGGGCCGACCCAGCAGGCGGCACAGAGCGCTGGAGGAAAGGTTAGCCTTTCCCTCTGCCTCTTGCCTATTGAAAACAAATGCCTAATTCCACTTCTTCTCCGCCAGCTGCCAGAATATTTTTTGTAGCAATTACATACGGACGCGATCTCCTTCACGACAGATGACGACTTTGCTCCACAAGAAGTGCTCGTAAGCGTTAGAGAGAGGTCTTGTGTCACCAATACACCACCACCGTTGGGTGCTAGTCACACAACTTTTGACCAAGCGTGGGCGATTTTTTGATCGCAGTCTCTCGAGACGAGAGGCGCGTCGAGAGCTCACCGCATGCTTCGTTTCGGGGCTCACAGCAGGCGCATTGTGCTGCCTCATGTCACCATATCGCAGCCCTCATCAAGAATAAAATTTCCTACTGTGATGATGCATTATGATATTTCGCTTAATGGGGCTCGCGTCGTATTAAAAACATGCTGTTTCTTCGTTGACGCCACCGCCATCGCACACAGAAGAAGACGAAAAGGAGGGAAGCTGTCCACGAAACCCTTGACCTCCACTTCTCCCACCAGAGAGTGACCAGGGTACGAATGAGGTCACGCTTTCGCCGGCGGCCGTGCCGTAGGTAAGGTAACGAGGCAGGCATCAGCGAGTAGGGTGGTGGACCGATCGGGTAACCGTAGAAAGGATTGCACTGTGATCGCGGAGAGACATGCGCAAGCGAAGCAATTTTTCGGCGATTCGAAGAAGCTGCCGTGTTGCCTCTAGGAGCATGTAATAGGGAGGTTGATGCGCCGCTGGCTCCTTCCTCATCGAGGGGTGACAGTGATGCTAAAAGCGAAGGCGTTAGGGTTGGTGTTTGAGGTACATCGAGCATGTTAGGAATCTCCGAAAGAAGAGGACGAAGACCCCCGTACTCTGATTAGGGGGTTAGATCAAAGGACAACGCTCAGAGGGTGTAGGGCTGGCCTACCCTGAGGGAGGCTGGACGGACGGATGCATTCGTGCAGGGTTTCCTTCGAAGGAAAGAAGATCCTATATTGCACTGACTCGGGGAGGGCGAGCCTAGTAAAGGGACGGGAATGGGCAAAGTTCACGTGTTAAGCAGTCTGGGTTCAAACCTGATGATGGTCCAGATGCCGGATTGTGTCCAAGAGAAGTTGATGACGAAGACTGAGCGCAGAGTTGGGTGGCGTTAGAAGTGACCAGATAAAGACCCGTTGGTGAGAAGACATACCTGTCCCGAACATACCCGGGTAACGAGGCGCGACTTCGTGTATGTACCAAGTCAGCAGATCAAGATTCTGTCCTCGAAAGCGGTCAACCATGGAGGAAAATATTCGGACATGAAAACGGGCTGGTTGACGAAACGCACAAAATTTCTCATCGAGGCGTTCTCCATATCGACCAGTAGTATGTACTGTAACACAGGGCCAGGTATGGGACTCTCCGGCGGCGATGAGGCATTGATATTGATATTGTGAAGGTTGATACGGAGACCCTCGACGGTGCGCAAGATGTGTTCTCTGGGGTCCTTCTGCAAGTTGGCAAGATGGGCAAGTCTGAGAATCAGGATTGGGCGCCTTAAAATATCTGTAGCTGTCGGGGGGAGAACATAGAGCGGAGAAGGCGGGAAAGCACTGGGATCTTGGGCTTTCAAGTGGCTTAGACGCCAAATGAGAATCGACCTGAGTGATTCTAGCGCAAATGCCTTTGTGAATTTATGCCGCTGAAGAGTATTCGCGTCAATGGGTTGTCAAAAGCGCGACTAGCGGCGACGGCTCTCACCTTGAGTGTACGGAATATAGACACTGTTTCGCATTTAATATGAGTGCAACCGAATCATATGATCTTGTGACTCACAATCGTCATGAAGCCACTCCTCCGCCCACACGCGTGCGGCTTTGTCAAGCCCGAGTTCGTCGACTACATTCGGAAGGATCTGAGTAAGCAGTGCATTCTGCAGGTGTTGTACGATTTCCCTGTGGTCAAAGTACAATGCGTTCAAACGAAAGTGGTGATCGCGAATAACACGAATGGACATGAGTTGAGAGAGCAAGTCTTTGAGAGCATGTGATTCAATGACCCTGTGGGTTGGCTCGTTCCCAAGATGGATCCCGACTCTTTGGTCGACTGGTTCACCGCGCACAACGGAACATTTGATCGCGCTGCTTTGACATTCGCGCCGATTGACAACCTCGGCTGGGCAGCTTTTGCTCTTCGCGATCTCCAGGTACTACTCTCACATCCAAAACACGGTCAACTTACTCCGTTCTAACATCATCCGTAGCAAGCTCACACCATCTTTTCTCTCCCCTACGATTTGACTTTGTCGACCCGCACATCCTCTCTTCCCCCTTTGATTGGCGAGGAAGATTGGAAGAAGCATGGCCTTCACATTGGTTGGGCAGGTCTCATCCTTTGCCTCATGTGGGAAGCTGCTCAAGGCGAATCCTCCAAGTGGTCTACGTATCTTGGTGCGCTTGTTGCCGTTTTACTGACGCATCACCACCTTACACATCCAAGAGTCACTACCGATCACTTTTGATACGCCCATGTTCTGGGGATCTGAGGATCTTGAGCAACTCAAAGGTACAGCTGTCCTAGGTCTGTCCGACTCTCACATGGCCATAGCCTGCGAGTTGAAGTTCTTCCAGATAAGATAGGAAAGGAACAAGCCGAGAATGACTATGCCAACAAAGTGGTGCCCATACTCAAGGTTCGTGCACATAATCTGAGTCTCAGCCTCGTGCCCATACTCCTTCTCAGATCAGAATGGACTTGTTTGGGGCGGAACATCCGAATCCACGATTTTCTCTAGAAGCATATCACATCATGGGAAGCCGCATCCTCTCACGAAGCTTCCAAGTTGAGGCGCAACCGCGGGTTGATGGTTCACATACTCCGGCTGTAGCCCACGAGGACGCGGAAATGAACTTCGACGACCCTTCAACGCTTCCGCATGGCGATGACGATACGGAAGATATTGAGGGTGACGGGGAGAGCGACAATGCCGATGCCGATGACCCCGCGAATGTGGCTATGGTTCCAATGGCTGATATGTTGAACGCGAGGCACGGCTGCGCGAATGTACGTGAGCCACTTGCAACAGATCTCACCAACCCGTTAATCCATCTAGGCCAAACTTTTCTACGAAAACCGATATCTCCGAATGGTCACAACACGATCAATTCGTCAGGGCGAACAAATCGTGAGTCTTTTCTATCCACGGCTTTTTACGTGCTCATATGCGAAAACCTGGACCAGTGGAACACATATGGGGACCCCCCAAATTCAGACCTCCTTCGGCGTTATGGGCATGTCGATCTAGTTCCGCTTGCCGATGGCGGCTTTGGGAATCCTGCTGACATTGTCGAAATTCGTGCTGATCTTGTTATGGAAGTCATTTTGCAAAATTATCCCGACTGGGCCGGTCCGCGGAGCGCAGAACGTGTTGATTGGTGGTTGGAAGAGGGGGGCGACGAGTGCGCAGTTCCCTCTCACGCCTTGGTCTCAAGTACCCTGATCTTCCCTCCACAGCATGTTTGTGGTCGACTCTTCGAACGATGTGCCGGAAGAGTTGACCTCTTTCGTGCGTCTTGTGATGATGTCAGCGCCAGAGTGGGAAAAAACGAAGCGCAAGTCCAAGCTGCCGAAACCGAAGGAAGACGAGGTTGTCTTGTCTGTGACCGAAGATGTCGTAAGAAGGCGCCTGAACGAATACCCGACCACAATTGGGGTAAGTTTACCAGAGAGGAGCCATCCTTTATCAACTTGATCTATTTTACGTCTTAGGATGATGAGGCTTTGCTCGGAGCAGAACAGGTCCCGGAAAAATCTATATCGTTGAATTTAAAGCACGCGATAGTAGTACGACTCGGGGAAATGCGTATCTTACGCGGAATGCTGCGGGGAGTTACAGCCAGGTTGGAGTCATCTCGTCAATCGAGTGGCGCCAGTGAGAGCAGGAAACGCAAGGCAGATGGTACAGGTTCTATTGGGCGCGCAGGCAAGAGTAAACGATAGTACTGGTACTAAGTACTACTAAGTGTATTATGCGATGTACCTGCTAAATGTGATGTTAGCCGCTCGCTGCCCGCCATCTTCATCACTCAGCCATGTCCAACGAACAACACTTGCCTGGCTATAGCCTCGAAGATGAACCACACCCACACCCTCCGCCTCCCATCCAGTCACCGACCGTAGAGCCAGATGGCGCACAAGAGCCAGTGCTGAACGCCAGCGATGACGTCGCTGCTACGACTCCACCAGAGATCGCGCAACCACAGCCGCTAACGCCTTGGCGATCGCAGCAGCCCAGTTCTGCTACTCCCTCACCACCTGCAGAACAGCCTGCTGTTGACGAGTTTGCAGATCCCAAGATAGCCTCGCTACATGCTATCTTTCCTGATTTTGATGCAGCCATCTTGTAAGTTGTTCACCATCGGGCCCAGTATTGGCTCCTGAGGTCCCCTTTCTCGCTCACACGACCGATCTCTCTCTAGGTATTCCGTTGTAGACTCTGTCGATGGAGACCAGGATCGTGCGGTGGATGCTCTTCTGTCCATGAGCGATCCCGACCACGTCGCCACTTCCGCAGTAGCTCCTGCGCAGCCGCCCGTGGTATGTCAATCAGTTCTCTCGGGTTTACTGTGAAAAAAATATAATACTAATCACAAAACCAAATGATCTCGGTCGCACGCTTACGCCGCCACGCGTACTAGACTACGCAAACACAACTAGACGAGGAGTTTGCGCGGCAACTGTTGCTCGAGGACGAACAGCGCTACGCGCGCGATCAGATCTCGCGGCAGCAGCAGCAGCAGCTCCGCCAATTCCCCTACGCGCAACGTACGACCGCAGGTAATCCGCAGCAACAGCAGGACCGCAGCGCGTCCCCTCAGAGTATCCCCTCACAACGGGAGGGTAATACCATGGCGGATGTGCAGGACCAATTCAGTAAGATAGCAGAATGTAAGCCCCCCTCGTTACTGCTTTTTTGATCTTCTGGAGGAGGTTTTGGGGATTGCGCCCGGACGAGGCGGTGGTGTACAGGACTCTCGGACTCAGACGCCTACACACATGTTGCATAGCGTAATGATACTGATACACAAAGACAGCGGGGAAACGGACTTTTAGCACCTTGGTGTCAAAGGTCAAAGCTAAAGTTCAAGAATTTGATCAATCAAGGTATGCTGATCGTCACCCTCTTTTTTTTTTTGCTGCAAGGTTCCGCCTCCGCTTGCACTCCTCCTCACCCCGCGGACGACCCCGGAGGAAGAAGAGCGGGGTACTGGTCGTGTGCATGACGAAGGGGCCTGGAAATCATCATCATTCCCGGTTCTGACACACAACTTTAACAACTGACGTTACCACTTCGCAGGAACACGCAAAACCCGTCGAACCCGTCAACTTCCGGCGCCAGCACCGCCCCACAGCAACCGTACGCCTCGTCCGGACTGGACCGACACGCGCAACAGGCCTATTACGCACCCAGACTTGATCCGAGCCCGCGCGCAGATGGTGAGTGAGCGGCCGTCACGCAGGCTGGCGGTGTATGTTGACCGCGTTTGTATGATAGCAGATCCTCCCCCCTCTGTCCTGTCGAATTTAGGTCCTGGGGCGCCTGCTCCGTATTCGGCGACCGACGATCTCCCCGCGGCCCCGCCTACGACCCACGCCGGCCGCCCGCTATCAAGCACCATTGACCCAGGTTCGAATATAACATTTCCCACACTGGCACACGTCTGACGCTCAGGTTTGGTTGCCGACAGGCAAGATCGGTTTGCTCCCTAAACGGCCCGTTTCGCTCGTGGACTCGCAGTCCCAGTCCCAACAGCAATCGCAGCAGTACCGATCGCCCAGCCACCCGCCGGACGATTCGGATGAAGAGGATCTGGAGTATGTTGAGAATCCGTTCGAGGAGGGGAGGCACAGTTAGGTGTATACAGTGATGTCCTTTGCCACGCGCGGCCCCCCTTTTCCCCCAGTACCCACTGAGACAAAGCAGTGGCACCAAGAGTGGCACCCAAAGACTGTATGTACAATAGTGAATCATATTAACTGCTTCTCTCATGTGTGATGAACTGTCAAGCTGTCAACATGTCAAGGATGACTTATAAAAATAGATAGCATACAATTGAGAAGCATTCAACCAAAGTAGCAGCATAAAACTTGAGTACTCAAGTTGAAGAACAGCAGGTATGGATGGGTGTGACTGACATAGCAAAGGTGGATGAGTGCAAGTGCAGCAGGTGTCTAATGTTGATAAGTGACCTGAGTGTACTTAGCAACTCTACAGACAAGAGCATGGACTCTAGTAGATTAGATTATGGGACATTAGATTAGATCATAGATCATTTATCTGGACCCTCTTATTTACTCATTTGTACGTAGTACAATGAATTGGACTAATCTGGATGTCTTATTGTACTCTCGTTACTTATTGTTTTACCTATACTTATTGTTCTATTGTTAGAACACCTTTTGTTCACTTTTGGGACTTTCTCTTGTTCCACATGTAGAACCCTTATTGTCCTTTGCACCCGCGTCCTAGACACAATAGCGTGCACAGACCACACTTGTTTTGTATAAGTAGTACTGTACTATTACAACCTAGTCAAGGGGGGGGCGGGACCGGATTTTTTTACATAGGGTACATCTTTCATTTTTTTCGATAGGGGTGACCCCCCCCCACCTCACCTTTCCTTTTATAGTATGTTGCTCTCACGTATGTTTTTTTTTTTTCGAAAACATTTGACATGTAACAGATAAATTACCAGATTTGGTAAGAGTCCACAACCCTCAACCCCTATGCACAGCGACGACACCCTGTTCCTCCTCTGCAGCTCTTGCACGACCACTTCTGTGGTGCAAACTCGTAATTCATGCATGCCTGGTGAAACTTAAGAGGATGTCGAAGTGTGAGCAATATCTGAGAACCATATATCAACTATGCACTCACCCAAACTGTCTCACATCCTGGTGTGTTGCATCTCATAACAGTCTTGCCTTCTTGGATCTTGGGGTCGGTTATTGTCACTCCACATGTGCATGCATTGAGTTGGAGAACACAGGCCTTCCTTTTTTGATGACTTCGCATGCTTTGTGACGGTACTGCGCTCGTCAAGGCGCTCGTGGCTGGGAATGGCCCTGGGGG
>QFDV01000063.1:11220-32241 GCA_003315845.1 Lactarius trivialis
AGAGGGCGTCACACCACGGACATCTGGATGTCGTTCGGTTCCTAATTGACAGCGGTGCGGATGTGAACTCTCGTGACAATGAAGGTTGGACCCCTTTGCTTTCAGCATCACGGATGGGGTATGTCAAAATCGTAGAATTGCTCATTCAACACGGCGCAGATGTCAACAAAAAAAATGACAACCAAGACACCCCGTTGAATCTGGCGTCAGCAAGCGGCAATCCCGAGATTTTACGGCTACTTGTCCGGCGTGGCACAGATGTGAACACCAGGGACCAGGATGGCTGGACCCCATTGAGGACGGCGTCACACCACGGACATCTGGATATCGTTCGGTTCCTAATTGACAGTGGTGCGGACGTGAACTCTTGTGACAATGACGGCTGGGCTCCTTTGCATTCAGCAGCAAGCAATGGCCACCTCGACGTCGTGAAGCTCGTACTCGAGCGTTGCGCAGATTTTAGCGTTCGTAATGACAGCGACATGACACCCCTGGACCTTGCGTTCATCAATAAAAAGCCTGAAGTCGCGGACTTCCTATCCGGACACATGGCAGGCTCGATGTCGCCGGATGGTGCGGCGAATACAACTCCTCTAGCTATCAGCAGTTCACAGAATAGTCCCCCTAATGTTGTTCACCCGCCAAGGAAACGTGGAGAAGATGTAACATCCTCAGGGCAGCACTCGCTGTTCACTGCCTCACAAAATGGAGAGCTTGATGTTGTGCGGTCATTACTTGACTGTGTTTGTGACGTCAATGAAAGAAATGCCCGTCGCGAGACTGCACTGGATGTAGCCTCACGGTTCGGACAACTGGAGATAGCAAAGTTGTTGATTGAGCGCGGTGCGGATATAGACTCCCGAGACAGGGATGGCTGGACCGCGCTGATCACGGCGTCGATATGCGGACAGCTTGAGGTCGCGCGGTTATTACTCGACCACGGTGCCGATGTGAACGCACAAAAAAGGGACCACGAGACCGCGTTGCATATCGCATCGTGCTCTGGGGAGTTCGAGATAGCCCAGCTCTTATTAGAACGTGGCGCAAATGTGGATGTACGGGACGCCAATGGGAAGACTCCAAGGCAATTAGCAATACAACTGGGTTACCGCAGGATCGCAGAGTCGTTGTCGGGCTTGGGAGAACACGACCAGGGGTGCGATTCTTTATTCAAATGACGTTCGATTCGTACCGCATCACTGACATCGCTACCAGGAGTTATCACTAAATGATTCGATTTGAATTGACATGTAATGAACTGTAGTAGAAAAGTCAATTGTAGTGTACATGGTATGGCCATTTTCATTCACGTCGCCTGAGCCAGTGTGACCGCGCAAAGGCCTGCCTCTACCTCTGTTGCCACCGCCTCTGCTGATTTAGCTGCGATAGAGGAGACGGAAGGCGGATGCGCTGGTCAAAGCGCAACAAGGCATCGAGATTTCCTTCCAAACGGCTGCTGGCCTTCCTCACCTGATATTGTACAACAGGCGCAGGTCCCTGAGGTTAACGCAGAGACAGCAATTTACCAACGAAATGTACGAAAGATACCATACGTTATCAAAGTCGCCGCACCGTTGACTCAGCTCATCGACTAGTTCACGGCGCCGCAGAACCTCTGAGAGCAAGCTGTGATGTTCGATCTGAGTCCTGGTCCTGCTTTAATCATCATTGAGGTCGCGGGGACAAAGAAGCGGAGTACTCAGAGTCCTCGATGATTTGTAAATAGAACAAGTAACGCAGGTTGGAGAATGTGGCAACAACCCAACGGTCTTTGCCCCTGACTCGATGATGTGGCTAATTGAATGCCAGTGCCATTGCATACCGCGGTGGGCATGCGCTATCTCGAAGCAATATGGTCGGGAAGACAGTGTCTCTAGCCAAGGACACAGTGCAAGAGGTATTGATGACGGGGAACACAAGTAGAACATGCGAGCCATCCAAATCACTTCATGCACTATTTTTGGACACTGAGCCTTCCCGAGCAAAAAAAAAAAGGTTGAGGTATGGTCGTAGACCCGGAGTCAAGCCCGAGCTCTGATCCCGGACTGGGGATAGACCCTCGGCGTTCGGGTTCGGATTCGGTGTTCGGGAGTCAGGGTCGTAGCTTCTTGTCAGGTCCCTCTGAGGCTCTGAGCACGTCGGGTCCGAGTTTGGCGCCGGCCTGTCGGTTGTCAATCCAAAAACCAACGTTTCATGAAACTTACAGTACGACCAAGCATGCAAATGCCTCCTCCACATCAATGGAGATATGGGATTGAATGCGCGCAGCTAGCACCGGACGCGTGATGCCCGATCTCCAGCGCACTAGAAGACGTTGGACGCTCGGGCATCGATGCCCGAGCGCAGACAGCCAACCCAACGAAGCGCGTCTCGCGTGATGGAATGAGCAGATCCGGTGGCGTGAGTGGCGTGCGTGGCGGATGGTCCTACAAATGCTCGTCGCATGTGGGTTAGCAAGGGACCGTAGCGTTATATGTACTGTATTGCCATCATTCATCGTGCGAGGGCACGATGACAGAAACGCCAACAGCTACCGAGAGCGAGCGATGATGGTGGTCATCTCCCGTCTTCTCGAGCGACGAATGAGACACTTTGTATGTCAAGTCACCAGTGAGGGAGAGTCGAGGAAGAATGAGTTGGTAACGTAACCGCCGCGAGTGCGCCGGAGAGGTGACATATATTGAATACAACCTATGAGTGGGGCAGGGGCTCTGTCTGAGTTACCTCAACAAGGGAATAAGTCCATCTTGAAACAAATGAGCGTGTCAGACCGACAAATTTGACCTTTTCCATGAACACTCGTGGCATTGCGCGAACTTGGCCCGACTTGGATAGACGATCAGCCACAAGCATGCTAATGTAGATAGTAGCTGCGAGTAATAGAGGTATACGTCCCAAAGAGGAAGCGTAGACGATAGAGATGAATGATAAGATTGTGTTTATGGCTCGATTCGGACGGCTTTCGGACTGCACGCGAGAAAGAGAGAGAGGGCGTTGGACGCTGTATTTACAAGGCTAAGAACTCGAGCCTTTATACAGCAATGAGTATAGTAGTGGTGTTCTAAGTAGTGCCGAAAGTGCTTGTATTTGACGTTTAGGCTGCCTCGCGCTCGGCCTCGAGATGTCGTATGTGTCGGCGTAGCGTTTGGTGAGCGCAGGGCTGACCCTAACCTTACACTAACCCCGCGTCATCTGCGTGCGCAAGGAGTTAGCAAAGAGCTGTTTCGTACGGACCATCATTCCATAAACAACCACCACCACACGACCACCATCAGAGAACAGTCGTCTGTCATGTACTCCCATTGAAAGTCTCATAGGCGGTAAATTTGGGGATCGCTGGAGTGCAAAGAGACCCAGCGGGCTCATTCAAATGCGTGCCTGCACTTACGAACATCACCTTGTATGAGGGAGATAAGGCGGAAGAGGCATTGGTCACCTCGTCCCTTGGGGCTTTGATTCGAAGTACAGGGTTACTCCTCATTGTGTGAAAGGCGTCGTCTGACACCGCGCAGACCTTTGAAACGACGAAGTCAACGAGAACCCTGCACGAGCGGGATGTTTGAAAAGCATGGTGATTCTAGGCCAAGATACGATACATAGAGGGTAGTAAAAGGTGAAGGTGGATGTCAGAGGGCAGCACGGGACTCAGTAAGGAACGTGGTCACTACCGGTTAACTCGGCTGTAGCCAAGTTGACCTCCATTCACCATGACGCCTGGTTTAGGGTACGGTGTTAGTACCACCGGCACCACGTTGCTGCTCAGCTCCCTGGCGGAGAAATGACTCGAATGTTCCGGGGCCTCGTCTCACAGTCATTCCTGGCCACGAGCCACTCAGAAGTCCAGCAGCAACACAGCTCATTCTTAATCCAAGTTAAGGAACCCCTCACTCCATTACACTGCCACACCGCCTGGGGTATTGGTTCATATTGTTAGTGCTCTACGTTCCGCGATTGAGCCGTACGAAGCACGGACCTTGAGCCTCTTTCGAGAATTGTGGAGCCATCTCATACACTCACAGTTGACTCGCATGTTTCGAACTATCTTTTTGTCCCGGTGCATCATCGATTCATCATCTTGTCACCGCTTTTCCCCCAAAGGTTGTGCGGCACCGATGTGCGTGGTAGATTTGCAACGATCCCCCCGTCGCGTCCCGGCCCCGCGCACAGACGAAACCACATTCTAAAGCCTACTTAAACGCTACTTCGCGTAATCTTGCATAGCATTTCTGCACGTCAGTCAGTCTCCGCACCCGCACGTCAGCTCCGCTTACACGTGCAGCCACGTGCTTGTCAGGGCAGGTCTAGACCTTTTGGGGGACATGCTTTCTCCCTGATACATCTTGGGGGAGTTCGTACTCGTTACTGCCCTGATTTCTGTGTCCAGCCTTGTATCGAAGAACTGCCGCACAACCCCCCGACATTTGACAGAACTTTCCGTGCCCATAGTAACCCCAACCGGTGATCGACAGTCCCATCTGTACGACGCCTCTCATGAGATTGAACTTTCATGTCCGGTGTAAGTGCATTGGGGGCTGGATTTGCAGTACCTGTCAGTGTGCGCAAGTACTGTAGTGAGGGCAAGTCAGCAACGGTTACTTGCGCGCCTGGCAGTTAGATGTTGTATGACGCGAGTGGTCTTGCGAGTGGTCTTATGCTTTCGCCCGTGGAGGACATTAACCCATAACATTTGAGGGATTCTATTGCCTTGGACTTGCTTGAGGCTCAAAGCGCATGTCTCGAGACGACAGAACACTCAACGGGAAGTTCAAAGAGGTAACAAAATTGAGCAAGTGTGAATGAACAAGAATCGAACGAGCACGGACACCGGTTGACTCTGAAGCCGGATCGGGTGTCGGGTGGTACATAACCGTTAATTGACGCTGGCTGATACTGATGAGGCAAGTGGGCGGCGATAGAGGGGACCACGTGCTCACGATTAGGGCCGCGTCGGGTGTGACAGACCTGTATTGAACAAAAAACGTGGTCGTTCGTTTCAAATTTGATGCACGTTCCCCGACCATGGAATATGCAGCATCGCAAAAAACCTTATCCAGAGCTTGCCCTAGATTGGGAGAGATACGCGATGGGATCGGGTTTCCCATCCACGCTACGACTATCATAGCCCGTTGGTTGCGCAACCCACCAACGCTGTGACGAGGTTATCGGCACCGGAGGTTTCACTTGTGGTTGCTCCGGGTTGACTCGACAGAAAGAGGGGAGGCGGATGGAACACCTGACCTGCAAAGTCATGAATTCAACGAATATCGATACGGTGACCGAAAGTAAAGCCAGTGTGTCCCATGTCTAGCACCCTGTTGCGCTAAACGCTCCAACCAAACGCCGTGAAGGAAGATTGGACATTGGTGATATACAGGATTCAACGATACTCTGTCCGAGAGAACAACACTTTGCGAGCACAGCACCAGTTGGTGGCCTCGTACAGCAACAGCAATGCCATTGAGCACGTGGCCGATGATCGCCTTGTCGCAAAACCACGATGAAATCCATCCACGAGCGACAATCCAGTGCCAGATGAACGTGCGCAAGATCAGAGCGCACCGTTGAGACCACAATAACGCAGTCTCCTCTTCTCGGTGAGTCACCATTCTGACAACAGCCGGGGGCCTAGTACATGGCCTTCCTACGCAGAACGAGGTAATACACCGCAGCTGCAGTTTATACAGCATCTGTGGTGCTAGGATCCGTCCGCACTGTTAACGCGAGGCTGCTCTGACTGAGTCGCCACAGCACCGCACACTTCAACAGCAGAAATCGAAACTCGTGTCAAAAACGATTAAAAACAGCCCCAGAGCAGTAACCACGATCCGACAGGAGAGATGGCTTTTCTGTTCGTTTTTTAATAATAACAAAGCCCAGAGGATATGGTTTCATCTCTTGGAGAGAACAAACCTTGCGGATAACAGTATGAGAAGCATCACGTGGAGGAAAGCCGCCGGAAGCGAGGTCGTAACGGCACTTGCTCCCTAATTTGTAAAACTGATGATAAGAAATCCCGTTTTCAGTTCCGTGGCGTTTGGACCGTCACGATGCCCTTATTGAGAGCAACTTCTCAGCCTTTTCAATCACGAGAGGCCCCGGTTGCTGCTATCTCCGTAGCCTCGATCGAACTCCTCGTTGGACCACCCTCCCTGGCCACTATCTTGCCCCCCAAAACGTCGCACTTTGCCGATATTCTCCAGGGAGGACCCGAAACGAGAACAAAGCGCTGAGGAGAAATTATCCACAGCGCTTAGTTCTCGGTTCGGGTACTCTGAGTGTACCTCCTCCAGTGCACCTTAGTGCGCACGAGGCTGACTGCAGTACACCCGCCCCTGCCCAACTGTAATGCTGGAATATGACACGCTGCTGAGGCTAACACCGCTCCTTCCAAACGTGTAAGTAACTATGTATGGCCACCGTCACCTCCCACACAATCGACTGGCTTAATCAAAATGCTATGCTTTTCCGCACGACTACCGAAGACCGCTTCCCGTCTTGGGGCTCGTCGTCGCCGTGGTCTATGTCTCGATGTACTGTGGTCCCGATACCGGTTGCTTAGCCCTCCCTCACTTTGGCGGTGCTCGATTGCCCAGACCAATGTGGCCTCATACTTGGAATTCGACCAACCCTCAGCGTGACTATATCTACGCGTGATCAACTCTGCCCTTTCTTCACAACCGCCTCCCTCTCGTGCGCCTTCCGTAAGTTGCGATACTTCTTTGAAATGCCTTCTGATTTCTCATGCTTTCTCCTTCAGTATTTCTCCCTCCCCCCCGGCATCATCGTTATACCCACCCATCCCGGCACTACGTTTCTCTACCATATTTGTTTTGCATCATGACGCAGGCTCCTCCACTCTCTGTCGGAATTGTCGGAGCGGGAATGGCAGGTCTTTACTCGGCCCTCCTTATAGGACGCGCGGGACATCGAGTCCACGTCTTCGAAAGCACAGACCGGGTAGGGGGGCGTGTCCACACGCACTACTTTTCTAAGGAAAAGCATCAATACTACGAGGCAGGTGCTATGCGCATACCCCATTCCCCCTTCCAGAGCATACTCTTCGACCTCATCAGATACCTTCAATCATTCCAGCTTCCCTCTGACGAGCAAGTAGACCTCATACCCTATCATATCACTTCCCCCGGCAACTTCGTCTACATCAATCGCTGCAGGCCCGACGGCATGGACGCGTCTTCGGTAACACCCAGGTCACTCGGCTGGCCACTTCCAGCGGACCTTAAGGAGGTGTTCCAGGATCGCTCTGCAGGCGAGCTTATGCTGGAGGCCGTCGGCCCCCTCCTACAAAAGCTAGAAGGCAACTTCGTCGGAGGGTTCAACCAGATCTGCCAGGAGTTCGACAATTTTTCCTTCCGTTTCTACCTAAGTTTCGTCCTTGGCTGGCCAAGCGACGTGATCGATTTTGTCGAAACGGTCACGTCGCAGACGAATCAGTTCTCACTCAGCGTAACGGAGATAGTGATGGAATATATTGACTTCAGCACCAAGGAGTGGTCGACCATCGCGAATGGCATGAGCCGTCTTCCGCTCGCCATGGCACATCTCGTTGGGCACAAAAACATCACATTAAATGCCCGCGTCGCAGGGATTCGGAACGAGAGCGACGGGAGGGTCACGGTCTCAGTGCTTAACCGCTGCGGGGGCGTCATCGAGGAAACCTTTGACAGAGTAATCGTGGCCATTCCTCCCCCCGCGTTAAGGATGATCGCCGACCGGCCTGCTTGGTCCGAGAAGAAGGAGCTGGCGATCCGCTCGATCCACTTCGAGTCACTCTTCAAAATGGGTCTGCGTTTCAAGACGCGTTTCTGGGAGCGCGTTGCCGAGATCCCCTGCCGCGGCGGACAATCCACCACGGACCTTCCGATCCGCTGGATCGTGTATCCCTCGAACGGCATCGGCGACGACGGGCCGGGTGTGCTGCTCGTGTATTCGTGGATGACAGACGCGGATGCGTGGTTGCCGCTGACGCCGGAGGAACGGAGGAACCTGGCGCTCGCGAACCTGGCTGAGGTTTACAACGGGCTGGTCGACACGAAGGACGGGAGCGTGGTTAACGTCTACGACCTCATCATGGAGACCTCGGACGCCGTCTGGTCAGCGCGCAACTCGACGGGCGACGCCATGTTTCTCCCAGGCCAGTTCCTGTCGCGCTTCGAGGCCGCGCGCCAACCGGAGGGGAACGTCTTCTTTGCGGGGGAGCACCTCTCGCACCACCATACCTGGATTGCTGGCGCGCTCGAGTCCGCATGGGTGACGGTTGGTGACATTATTGGATCGACAGCGCAGCTGGGCGCGGTCGAGTTCGACGAGCCGGTGGAGGTGGACTTCATGGATGGCATCGAGCACTTTGTGTCGAGTGACGACGTCTCTGACTCGGTGTCCACGGACAGCGCAACCCTCATCGACGCCTCAGGCTGGGAGCAGGCAAGTCCAGTGGGTGACTTGCTCTTTGGCCCCCATGAACAAGCCATGGGCTTCAACGCTCAATGGAATTCTATCACAGAGGGTGGAAACCTCAGCATGACTTCGCCCGCCCTCTTGTACCCTCCCACCGGTCTTGGGATCGAGCCGCCCATGCGACTAGGTGTCGAACTCGCCCTCATTCCGAGTCCATATGTTTGAAATGTCGGACACATCTGAACTACCATGAACATTGCAGATTATTCGATTGGTGTCAATGCTTTGTTTTTCCTTTTTCCTTTTTATTTAACATATTGCAATAGCCTGCGGCCATTTCTCACCACAACCACACTATAGAATCGTAGAAGTAAAAATTACCACGTCATTGTACTAAAGCATGTAATGCAATAGAACGGCGCATAGCATATCGATTGTGACTCTCCATTTCCCACGTAAGCTGCGTTGACACTTCTGAGTGACCACTGCCACTGGCGCTTCCTCTTGGCGCTTCCTCTTTCAGGGCCGAGTGGGGCGCATGTGGATGTTCCCGGGGCGTTTAATTTGACGGAAATATACGCCCCATATGTGTATGTGGCTGCTCTCTTATCTCAGTCCAAAGTTTCCAGTGTATCGGCGGAATCCCCTTGCCCAATTGTCAGTCACAGTTGTCATTTCACATGTCAATACAAGAGTAAACCTCTCGCTACGAGAACCGTACGTACGACAGTTCCCCCACTTGGCCCCCGTGTAATATTCACTTGGTGGACCATTTGTCCACATCGTGCCTGCCCAGGTGTCGTCGCTCTCTGGCAAAAGCACCGACTGGCAAACGACTGGCAGTTATGTTCGACTCCTTGCGAACGCGGGGACGAATCTCGCATTGCAACTGCCCTACAAAATCGAAAAACGTCCCCCCTTCGTCGTCGCTCACAGTAGCCTCAGTGCACGCAGTGACGTCAAGAAACGGTGGCCCATCGTTTTTCATTATCAAGATCAACAACTTGATTATCGAGATGCTCCAGGTTCGTCCTTCCTTCTATTCACCACTTCGGTCATGGTGTGAGAAAAACAAGGGGTGCGTACGCACGCACCTGCCAGGTGCCAACAGCTGGATGCCGTCATTCGAGCTCGATGACGCAGGTTCTGCTCGAAGAAAGGCGTAGCACTTACCGTTTCGGCCCTTCGCCCGCAACTGTGCGACTGGCCACGTGACCCGAGATCAGAAATTGACAGCCGCGCTCGTATCAAAGGGAGCCCTCTTGGGAATCGCAGAGCAACAAAACGAAAGGTAAATGCCGCCCACATCTGACGTGAGAAGAATCCACGGCGCCTAAGAAGGTATCCGGGATCCACCGCCCCTCGCTGGCATGCTCAGCGTCAGGGAGTCATACTGGGTGTCTCAGCAGCCATCTTTATTCTTTCTTCAATTGGCAACGGTATTGCGCCATGCATGCCTCATACCCTTCCACCACTGATGTAGGGCAGATGGAGGGGGGGATTGTACGACGACCGGGACGATCCAGGCACGCTCTGTATATTCGGGGAGCCCAGGAACGACCCCCGACCCCGCATTTAATTACCTCAATAAGTCCAGGGTCACAGTAATAGCTCGACACCACCGACGGACGGGTGTCAGGGAGGATTAAGAGGTGTACGTACGTGTGTACGTACTAGGTTCACACAACTTGACGCCATCGGAGCGCCATTCTTAACAATTGGCAGCGGTGGTCCAGCTCGAAATGAAGGGCGGCCATGAGTGCCCATGGATGACACTTTACGCGCTCGGCGAATGCGTGCGCGGGAGACTGTGGGGGCGTGGGGGGAGGACACATGTGCTATTTGTCCGCCTCTCTCCCAATAAGTAAAAAACAATGTGACGGAGGAAGGCATCCAGCACGGCGACTGGAAAAAGCTTTTTGGACGGGGATTTTCCCTTTTCTCGCGCGGGCGGGCGTGCGAACTTGAAATTGAAGACGCCGATGTGAAAACGGACGCAAGAGACGTTCAACGAGCTGTCAAAAGGGCTTTGAACATATGTATAAATCGGTAGGAGGTATGCATCCGTTCTGTTGCGCCGTGCTAGCGACCGCGACTTGCCGCCAATCCCACATTCGATTCCTCAGGTTGTTATCTGCAGGTAGTTCTCCTCGTTTGATTTATGTGAACGTTTAACAGGCACGCGTGTGATTGTGAGACCTGCTGCGCCCCTGCGATGAGCGATGGGCACGCACGCAGGGGCATCTAAATTACCTTCCTCTTCCCCATACGATGAATCAGAAATCTCCGTGGAATTGCCCGTCTGGGCGTAGGAATAAATGTCTGGCGCGCGCTATCGCAAACCACGCCCTGCGCGTTTTCTTTTTGTTTCGCCGTCACAAAGAGCGACGTAAAGTCACCGCTCGGGGTACTGCAGGGCCAACCTCCGCCGCGCAGGCTCGTCGCGCGCCGGGTGTTACGTGTTTTGTGGCGTGAGAGGTTCTAGGAAGGAAGCAAGGAAGGAGCTGCAGTCCTCGGTCGGAGGGCTGAGAGGAGACTTCCTCGCCAGCGCGCCTATTTAGCGTTCAATGCTCGAGGAAGGACCTGAAGTGGCTAGGACATGGCTGGCTTCCTCTGCGCGCCACTGCCAGCTGGACTGATGATTTGTCCATCTACCCTGCTCGGGAGTAGTAGCCCGTTAAGGAATACGGGGGACCTCCTGACAGATGGATGGCTGATCTGACAAATCACGCTTGCATGTGCGTGTCCCCCAATCCTGGCATCGCGGGTCTCCAAGACCTCATCGTGCAAGTTATGGGAGAGGCATGGTCGTCTTTAGACTGCTCCGTACGTACAGGTTCGCACTGAGCGCTAATACATTACGTTTTGACGCACCTCCCCCTTCCCCTCTCCTCTTCTTCTGGATTCATTATGATCTATACTTCGATGCACCCCCGTGGTGCTGTCAACTGGTCTCGGCTTCCCATCATCGTGTTCGGGACGCTCCGAACAGTTTCTGTTGGGCCTCATCTCGCGTTGGAGAGAGAGAGAGAGTTGTTTGACGCCGTAATACGAGTTTGTGGAAGCGCCTGGGCATGTGTTCGAAAGCCGTGACTAGTCTTTGAATGGTAAATTTTTGACCTTGTTCAAGGATCGCTCGGTAGTTTCCCGAACACGGAGCATCAACCGATCGAGGCCATTTTATTTTTATAAAAAATAAAATAGGGTTGGGTAACTAATGCTAGATCAATCACGAGTTGATCGGTGTGCAAAGAGGCGTTCCCACGGGTGGCATCGCTCAAGTAACGGGGTCAGAGAGGGTAGCCGGGCGAGTCGGAAGTTACAGTCGACGGCTTAAATACAGTGGCGCCAGATTTCTTATTAAGGACGGGATGTTCACACAATGTTCACTCCCACAAAGCATTACCGTCACTCATATAATAGCACTCTCTCCCTCGCACCTTTCCCCCCCTCTCCGTCCACGACGTCCAAAACAGCTCTCTCACCTCTTCTTTCGTCTACTCATCCTCCTCCAACTCATCCCTCATGGATTCTACCTATCTTGTGCAGTTCAACTACCGCGAACATCACCCCGATCATCCGGAGTATCGGCATCCCAATTCCACTACATTCTCTGCTGACGAGCCTCAATTTTGGCCATACTCCTACCCCACCCACTACCCGCGATACGTTTCCTCTCAATGCGATCCTCAACCACTCCCTGTAGCCCCCGAGCCTTTTGTCTACGACTCCACCCCCCACGAGCTCGACAACTTTACTGCCCCGAGTCGACTTGGCCTTCTTGATATCAGTGCTATGCATGCCCCAGTTAATTCTGAGGAGCCTTGGGGTCCTAGGAATGAAGGTGAGCGCATCATTCGGTTTGCCTGACCTATGCTCACAAAAAAAAAAAAAAGTGAATTTCGATGGCCAGGTCGCATTATCTCATCAGAGTAGCCTAGCTCAGGCGAACCCACATTACCCCATTCCTGTACCATCCCCCCCTTGGGTTCATTCATCCCCTGACTCAGATACAACACCCGCCACCAACTCCCCCTCGTCATCACTTACTCACTACGCCACCCCCGTGCTGTCACCCCCTGCGCCCACAGAACCCTTGCCGAGTGTCACCCTAGATGCCCGTATCCACCAGGACAGCACTGAAGACGCCGAACCTCCTGCTCCTCAAAGTCCCCCTGCTATTCGGAACAATCACGCTGCGGGCCGTCGACCCGGAGCTTGTTCTCGGTGCAAAAAGCTTAAGGTGCGCGCTTTATTACTTTTGATCTTTTCTCGGAGATAACACCCGATCCGGTAGATGCGATGTGCTTTTGGCGCTGACGCACGCACTTGCATCAGATGTGCCGCTGGTTCCCATCAATGCATCGTTGAAGGCAGGAAGGCGAGGACTCCCGGGTGAGTTGCGCCATCTTACCTTCCCGGGCTCTTCTTACCCCCTCTTGCACGCCAGTCAACGCGAGAATCTATTAAGGCAAATTCGCGAGAAGAACGAGACTATATCTGTTCTGCTCCACCAATTGCGGAATTCGACCGTCGCGACCCCTATCTCTATCAACGCCTCACGCCTTACATTGAATCCCACTGAACGTGAAGCGCACGGCGAGGTACTTTCGTGGATGGAGAGACGCCACGCCGTCAGTACTCAGGCTTCGGAAAAAGCGTGTGTTGCATATGATACCTCGCAATTAGAGGACGACGACATGTACTCGTCCTCTGAGGATGACGACGAGAATGATGAAGATGGTTCTGCCCTCGTGCGTTCTGCATCGGCGTCTCATGGCCTTTCTGCGTCGCCTGAAGATATCGCACCGCTTGGGTTTCTCGCCTCGGTCTCTTCTCACTGGAACAACTCAAGTCCAAATCCTCTCGGAACAGACCTTTTTGGAATCGCGAACAAGCGTTACTTCCAACCTAGTGAGTGAAGTCCTTTTTCACACCGGCGTTTTAACGCGGGACCCACTCAGGCCCGTATACCGATTTGAATCTTCGGCGAATTGTTATCGAGCGCGAGATGGTTCCCGAAATTCTTATATCGGGTTTGATCTCCCCACAAGAAGCGCGGGATCTTTTTGACATGTAAGCTTCTCTTGCCCAGCAACTCGTACATATCACTGATTTCAACCCAGATTTTTCGACCACATCAATGTGGGCCATGTACTTTCACTCACATTCACGTGTACTGACATTTTCTGTGGGTCTACAGTCGTACATGAGCTTGCTCGATGAGGCAATACACAACGCTGCGTCGGTATTGAGACGCTGTCCCTTCCTTTTTACCGTTGGTGCGTCTTAAACCAAATGATCGGGGATGCGTTTTGACCCACTTTTGATCGTAGTTTGCACCATATCCTCTCGGTTTTACACCAAGCGGCCCGGGTTATACAAGCTTGCAATGCATTTTGCAAAGGCTGCAGCAGCTTCTGCTTTCGTCGATGGGTGGAAGTGTGTGGAGATGTGCCAGGCCTACTTGATACTCTCGGCATATGCCGCTCCTACCCAGTGCTTCGAGGACAATCGGAGCGGCTTCTACTCCAGCATTGCCACCAGGTATAATCATTCTTTGTGCATTTTCCATTCAGGTTAATCTCATGGGCATGCTCTAGGCTTGCAGTAGAGCTAGGCCTGAACCGTGACTCAAAGTACTCAACAGTGCAGCCGCTTGACGAGCGACATGAACGCGAAATACTGAATCGCCACCGAACATGGATGATCTGTTCAATTATGGACGGAAGTACGTCGTTCGAAACAGGCAATGCTGTGGGAATGGGAAAGGAGGTTCATCGATTTTCGTTTGTCACGCTCTAATCAAGCTAATACTGCATGCACCTAGCTTACATCCGATGCACCCCGCTGGTGCTTGGCGTCCAAGTTCCAGCACCCCTTTGATGCGGATCTCCCGGCAATTATTGAGCTTCTTAGTATCATGCAGCGGTTCACAGATTCCCTGAAGCGCATTGGATATGAGGTCGGTTGTCAGCATGTCAAACCTGGGACGTCGAACTGAAGCGTGCCTACTCCCTTGATTAGAAAAAAAGTCATGCGCTGGATCGTTTGATCAGCAGTTTCGACCGCGATTTGCAAACCTCAATCGCGAACACGACTGTCAAGGCAAACGAGCGGCGTGCTGGTCGTGGTAGGTCACGGACTTGTCCACCCCATTGTTAACCCTGACATGTGAAAACCACAGACCTCGCTGGGAAACATCGGCTGGGGATGGTGCTTTTGTACGTCCAACGCGCTGTTTTCTCTTTCCGCAATGGATTCACTGAATACTTCGCTAGCTTGTACCAGTATTGTCGCGTCATCATCCATTCATTTGGCCACAAGGCAGAAACAAAAGACGCAGCTCCTCAGACGAAGCGTAGCGTCTATGTCGACACCGTGCGTACCCTGTTCCCTGGTCCTTACGTACTTCCGTTCTAATCAGATTCACGCGCTCGTAGTGTATGGAAGCTGCCTTTGCCTTGCTTGACTTGTGGATGGATTATATGCACTCCACTGGCCACGTACCTTACTCCCCAGACTTTTTCTTTTCCGGAACTGGCTTTGCGGGGGCATTTCTCCTTGAGGTACGCCGCCGTTCCTCACCCTTTATTGTAGTTGTGACGTGGGTTGTTAGCTTCTCAGCCCTCACATTGCTCCGACACTGGATGCGCAACAGCGAGCGCGAGTGGTCGACACATGTGACGCTGTCGCGAAGAAGCTGCGCATCGCTGCCGTCGACGATTCGCATATGCCATATTCTTATGCTGTATTCCTGGAAGCCGCTTTGTCCAAAGCCGTTCCCGAACCTCCGATACCCTCTCCCACTCTCGCCCCTGCCTACCCAGCTCATTGAGCTGCGTGCCATATACGATATCTTGTCTAGTGTCAATGAGTCATGCTACACTACGTTGCGAGGGTAATTGTTATTTTATG
Organism: Lactarius trivialis; assembly: GCA_003315845.1. NCBI lineage: Eukaryota > Fungi > Basidiomycota > Agaricomycetes > Russulales > Russulaceae > Lactarius > Lactarius trivialis. The sequence continues at coordinate 26,554 of QFDV01000063.1, forward strand.
TCGGACATGCTGTATTGTATTTATTTATTTTCTTTCTTCCCTGGTATCGCGGTTTCGTTCTTCCCCTTGTTTAACTCTCAACTCCATCGACCAGGTATTTGTCAATTCTTTTTTGGGCATTACTGTGGGTGCCGAATTGGGGAAAACGCTACGAACAAAGAACGCCCATCGGTTGAGATGTCCCGCAAAAGACGGAAGGAAACAAACGAGGTAGGGTCGACCGAACAAGGGTCGATAGATAACGATAATCAAATTTGACTCATCATTATAGTACCGATCATGACGTAGCGACGTTCGTTTTCAGTTCTCCCTCGACCCTGTGCGGGATCAAATCATTCACAGTAGATCCTTTACGTTGACTCGTCCGATGTACGGTCCGACTCGTGTCGTTTTCTGATGCTTTGTAGGTGTATGACAGGCGCAGTTCCGCCTGCGCCTCGCTTCTCTTGTCGACTAACACCCACGCCCTGAACGGCAACTCTTCTTCTTGTAGCGTCCCAGTGAACTTTAGTACTAAAACGGCCCCTGCAATCATCGATCGATTCGTGCCATCTACGATATACAACAGCTTACAATCTCGGATCTTCGACCCGAACGAAGGGCAGGCGGAAGCTCCCCTTATTCTTCATCACCAGCGGACATGGTCCTAGGGGTGTGCGTGGGTCGCACGTTGTGATGCACGATGCACGATGGCGGACTACTCTCCTAGTAGTGGCGTGTTACTGTATTAGCCACGCAGATACTGTAGGACTATGGCTACTCTCATTGGGGGGTCACATTCCCGCCTTCCCTCTTGCCCTGTGTGTGTGTTCAATTGGCAAGGTTCACCCCCTCACCCCCTCGTTCCTGACCCCAGGACTAGAAGTCGTTCGCTTGCGCGTGCGCGACGCGCGCGCGCGTACCAAATCGTAACAGGGTAGAGCCACCTCATTTGAATTGACACAATACTCGAATGATGGGTTCGTAGACTTGGTTCATTCCTTCCTCTTTCACTTCCTAGTAACCAATCGTAAACTCCGTAACGTTTTTCCAACCGTTGTGCGTCGGTGCACCAACTTACGCACTGTCAATACACCCCCGACGACAATCACGATGGAAATGTCTTGGTTCCTGGTTACGTACTACTGGAGCGCACTGCTGCACTTTTACTTTACTTTATACTTTGCTGCTAACTTTATTGGCAGTTCGTACCGAACTCGCCGAACGAGACGTAAAGGTAAGACCGCGGAAAAGACGAAGGGCCGCGGATCCCGATCATGGTGATGAATGAGATTTGTATTGGCGATAAGATGGAACACGGGTGACGTTTCGCTGAATTGAAAGCGACACGGCATGGTGTGAGAGGAGAGAAGAGTTCGTGGACTACATGCATGCCAACTTTACTGGCGTGAGTGACATCGGGTGTGCCAGTGGGCTGCAAGGGTCATGCACTCAGACTCTGGGGTTGGACGGCTTTTTCGTATTCAATTGGGTGTGCCTCCAAGGGCCGGCCATCCTAGAAGAGTCATATTATAAGTCCTCATGGCTGCTCATAAACCAAAAAGATCTTGACGGGTACGAACTCGTTTGGGTGCGATTTTCCATCTCTATTCCGGGATTGAAGACGTCCCTCCAGGTGAGACCTCACCTGAATTCGGCGCACACACCGAGGGGATCAAATCTAATCCACCGTTTAGGAGAAGAAAATGACACTCCTCACCCGTTCGCCCGCAGTGCAAGCTTTTCATCTTTTTTTTTTGTCAGACTCATTTATTAGAAAGAGTAGACTAAACACAAGACAGGACGCTACGCTGAGCCCGAGAGTGTGCGTGAGAAAAGGAAACTGTTATATGTCTGTGTGATTGTAATATGATGGTACAGTAGCAAGATGAAAAGAAAATACGAGCGAAATTTTTCAACGGGAAGTGTCCTCAACATGCGTGGGTGTATCCCTACGCATTTATTTCCGCACACCAAATGCCTCCTGTAAACGGGGGGAGGGGAGGTCAGTGATATCCATGGGGGGGCGGCACAGCGCGCGCGAACGCACCTTGATCTCAGCATCGAATTTCTGCTCGACCTTCTTCCGCTGGACCTTCTGCGCCGCAGTGACGAGCCCGCTCTCTGGTGTCCACTCGTCCGGCGTAAGCACGACCGCCTGGAGCATCTCTATGCCCTTGAACCCGCTCTTCTTCCCCGCGGCATTGCACTCCCGCAGGACGAGCGCCTTGACTTTGGCGTTCACGCATAGATCCGCGAGCGATGTGTGCGCGTCTTCGTCTGGTAGCGCCGCGCGCAGGTGCACCTCGTGCGGCACGATGATGGCGATTGGCTGCGTCGCGTCTGGGATCGCGTGCACGCAGATGTTCGATACGTAGTTGCACGACTTGTACGTCGATTCGAGCCGCTCGAGCGCGATGTACTCGCCGCCCTGCAGTTTCACGAGGTTCTTGATACTGCAAGAGAGAAACCGCTCAGTACGACAAGACCAGAAACGCCGCGATGGGGAACTTCTTACCGATCGATTATCGACAGCGTGCCGTCCTTGTTCCACTCGCCAACGTCGCCCGTGCGCAACCAGCCGTCCTTCGTGAAGATGGTCTCGTCATTATTCAGGTCATCACGCTTGTAATAACCGGCGGTGACGGAAGGGCCGCGAAGGAGAATTTCGCCCCGTGGTGGGTTGTCCGTCGAGCGGTATCCGGCGTCGACCACGTCGAGGAACTTGATCTCAATAGATGGGGATGGGAGACCCACGCAGCTATACCGCATGATATCCGGTGGGAGGATGCTGCACATGCCGCAGGTTTCTGTCATGCCGTAACCTGCGTAATATCAGTCATAAACGGCGTCGCAGAACCTAGTCGTGATGGCTACCGCACCCTGAACGATAGTGACCAAAGCGATATGAAGGAACTCCTGCGTCTCACGAGAGAGCGCGGCGCCACCGGACAACGCCACGCGCAGACGGCCGCCTGTCCCTTCCCTGATCTTTGAAAAGACAACAGCGTCGACGATGTTCTTGAGTATGGGCACGTTGGCCTTCTTGACTGACATGGCGCCGTTAAACATGCTCTTGCGGATCACGCCACTCTTGTTGACCTGCGCGAGGATGCCCTTCCGGATGAGTTCCCAGACGGCGGGGACACCGACCATGACGGAGGGACGGAACGCCCTGATATCGCCCTGGCAGTTGCGCACAGACTGGTCCGTGAGTGTCTTGACGCGGCCGTAGCCGCTGCACATGCCGATGTAGACGAAGCAGAGCTCAACGACATATTCGAGAATATGCGCGAGCGGGAGGAAAGCGAGATAGGAATCATTCTCCTTGAGGTGGTGGCCGACAAGGGTCACGACGGCACCAATAGAAGCGACAAGATTGGAGTGCTTGATAACGACACCCTTCGGTGGGCCCGTGGTTCCAGAGGTGTACATGATACACGCCACATCATCGCCGGACGGTATGCGGCTTTCCGCGGCTTCGGGTGGTTCGGCACGGCCTGTCTCCCGAAGAGCATCGAGAGAGATAACTGTGACACCTTCGCGACCGCCAGTAATCTTAGCAAGAACGTCTTCTGTCGGTTGACCGTCGTAAACCACGAGTCGGATGGTCGGGGTATTCCGTATGACCTTGGCGACGACCGGTAATAGATCGGCGTTGGTGAAGAGGCCCACGCACTCGGGCTCATTGAGCGAGTGTTCGAGACCGGACTCGCCAAGAGTGTCATAGGCAGTGGCGACAATCGTCGAGATGCTTGCGCAGCCGTACGAGACGTATTGCCAAGTTGGGCTGAAAAGGGAATAGTGTCAGTTAGGCGCTATTCGGAGTCAGTCCGGGCGCTGAGAAGCAGCCACACTCGTCGTGGTCAACCCTGAGCCGAGCGCTGCCAGCGAAGCCTCGCCAGGCTGGCGACGATGCATATGCATACCGCCTGCTGCGTCGACGAACATATAGGCGGGCTACGTGCTACCTCACGCATTAAGGTAAGGCAGGCGCGACCATAAATAGCTAGAACCAAATTAAGACAGAGCTAAATGCCTGACTTGCCAAGAAACGGTGACGGTACCGCCGATGGGGAATTAACATTCCTCGGCCCCGGAGGTCTAGAATATACTCTCCTGAGATCGCTCCCCTTGCGCCGTGATGGAGGGTGGAGACCTCTCGTGTGAGAGGGGCTACGTAGCACAATAAAAGGCTCGACGCACGCAAACCAAGAAGTTATGAATGGAAGTGAATGAAAGAAAGTATAGGGGGCAAAGACAGAGATGGAAAAAGTCTGACAACTGACCTCGTCTGTGCGTAGATGTTAAACACGTCATTTTTCTGTACGCCAAACTTAAGGAGACCGCGCGAAACTTCCGATGCGATGGTCTTGAGGTCGACGTAGGTGATATACTTGTAGTCTGACAGCTGGAAGTACTTCCAGGTCTTGGTCTCCTTGACCTCCTGGCCGCCAACTGTCTTGGTGACCTCCTTCTGCTCCTCAATGATCTTGATGACGTCGCGGTAGCCATATGCTTTCCGCGTGCCATGTGTGCGTGCGGCATAGAGGAGGACGTCGTGGACGGTGTGAATACCTTCAATGGGCGCAGTAACGAGGAAGTCCTTGGTTTTCTCGAGACGGCGGACACCGGACTCCCCTGATTTTGCGGAGGGGCCAATTTCCACCGAGCCCTTTTCCCAAGAGTCATTGGAACCGAAATTATAGGAATAGGCAGCCATTGGGACGATATGAATGGAGGGTGTTAGGGGGTGGACGAAGAGAGGAAGAATCACGTTGAGACTCTTAAAGCTGATGTGTGAACACGGCTGCCCGTTTCGGGATGGCGGTGTTAGGCACGCGACCAAGTCGCTCCCGCTTCGGAACCCCAACAAAACACCGATAATTTATTGTGCCAAAAAGAAAAGAAAAGAGCGACGAAATAGAGCAGCTAAACGGTCCTACAGTAGAGTGAACAAAATGTCAACGGGCTAACTCTCGCTCTCCATCGCTTCCTTCTCAAATTTCTTTTTCATCACGCTCACTGCGACAGAATCAATAAAGCGAATGCACACCACACATCCACATATTTCACTCACCTTCACGCGAGACCTGTCCAGAGGACATCCACCCTTCCGGGAATGCCGCGACAATCTTCTGATAAAGGGTCTTGCGCAAGCCCTGCTCGCTTACTTGGGATGTTGAGCCTTCCAGAGTGCTGTACGAAACAACAGAGCAATCAACAGACGTTCACCAATCATGGTCCGCGCACTTACTTCTTTTCGTTCTCGATACGACAGCACTCGTTGGAGAGGCAAACCAAGTTCCATATGAGACCTTTCATCGCCTCGGTCATCTTGTACTTTTTCGCGGGCGGGTGCACATCCTTCCCATCCTTGCCGTCCTTACCCTCTCCGTCCAGGCTCTTGTCGATGTCCATTACCGCCCCATCGTCCCCCGCCGGTAAGGGAGCGGCTCTGGGGACGGGTGATCCCTCGACCGAGGCGGTACCTGTCTTGGACTTCTCCTGTTTTTTCTCTAAGGGGAAAGCATCAGACGAGGGGAGGCCGGGAGAAAATATTTCATTACCCCATGCAGTAACGGTCCGTTCCCATTCCTCCTTTGCACGCTGGAAGCCCTCATCGGAAGCGGCTTTGAGTTCCAATAATAGCTCGTCCTGCCGCTTCACCAGAAGTGCCATATGCTCAGGGAATATTTGACGCTTGAT
>QFDV01000063.1:32493-47590 GCA_003315845.1 Lactarius trivialis
CACCTTTCGAGATAGCCGCCTTGAGCTCCTCGATTGCTGCTTCGAGGTCGGGATGGAAGGGGTGCTGCGATAAGGGTGTCTCAGAGAGGGCAGGACACGACAACGACTGGACCACACGTACGATGTCTACCACGCGTCGTTTCTTCTTTCCGTTTGGACTCTCTACAGAGCCTCTCGTCCTGCGCTTCCCAGAAGTCTCCTCCCCTTCTGACAAAAGTGCAATGGGGGCGTCACTCGAGCCCTGCGGGTGCGAGAGTGCTTGCGTTTGCAAATGATTGTGACTTAGCGCATGCGGGTAATTACTTGGACCCGCGATGGGTTCAGGCGCAGGCAGGACGGATTTCTTCGACTTGGGCTTCCGGTGCGATTTCTCCTTGAGGAGCGCGACCTCGCCGGAGAAGACATAGAACCCCTGCTGCTTCGTCTGCGCGATGAACGTGCGCTCGTCAATGGCAAGTTCCGAGTCGTCGATGAACGGGTCCGTCAAGTCATAGTACTCCGCCCCCAGGTTCTTCTTCTTCTTCTGCGAAAAAAAGTGAGAACGAGACGCGCATCAAGGACAACGCGTTGCGCACCTTTTTCCCCTTCTTATCTCCGCCCCCGTCGCTGCCCGCACCCGACTCTGGAGCGCCCTCGCCGTCGCTTTCGCTCTCGTACTGCTTCACGGCCGGGGGTGGTGTCGCGGGCCGCTGTCCGGTCGCCTTGGCGAGTGCGGCCACGTCCACCTCATAGTTCTCGGGACCACCGAGTTTGATTTCGAGTCGTATTGTCTGCAGTGGGGGCGGTGGGACCGCGGGTGGAGGCGATGGCGACGGGGACCTCGCGCGTGCTTTGGTGGATTTGGGCTTGGCGGCGGCGGGCTTACCTTTCCCTTTGCTCTCCGTGCCGCTTTTCGGCACGACGTCAGGAGGAGCGGGACCCTCAGGGCTGGCGCTGGCGCTATCATCGATCTCCGGTGCGATGGGAGAGACTTGTTGAGAGTCCGTGGGAGGAAGAGCAAGGGGTGAGCCGGGGGTAAGGAGAGCCGAGACGGACTTCTGTTCGAGCATTTCTACGTCCGAATCCATGATCTAGAGATGCCGATGAGATGCTGTTACAAGGGAGATGTGGTGACGATGAAGTGGACGACTCACGCGGGTAAACTTTAAGGTAAGAAGCAAAAACCCAGGTAATAAATTTAAAAGAAGGCGTCGAGGGACAAGAGAGAGGCCGTAGCTAGCAAAAGAACCGAGTACTGAAGCCCAAAGCGTGAAAACGATGAACGAGCCGACGAGTGAGAAGATGCCAAAAAAGGAAAGTTCGGGGGGCAGGAGGAGGGGAATGAGGAGACAAGGTCGAGCGACGACCAGGGGAAACATGGTCCGTGCGCAGGGAAATTACAATCTCGGAATCTCGGATTCATCAACGAATCGTTTTCCATCTGCTATCTGCCTTTGTCACAGAATCTTCCGTCGTCCCCGGGTTCCACCAATCCCGAGGCCCATCTTTGCCTTCAAATTGGTCCCTCGCTCCCACAATCCATCTCATCCGAACCCATTCCAGTGATCTTTTAACCAGAAACATTGACCACAACTAACTCTGACATCTCTGTGGCCCGATCACACAAACTCGTCTTTGTCATCATGACCTGTATCCATCGTGTCTAAAATGCACTTTGAAACTCCGCTCTCCTCCGAACGGATTCTATACACCGTAACATAGGGGTACCAGTGACGACAACGCCCCTCCTTTTCCATATGGCAGCACTACTGTAGGACGATTGCTTTTCTCCACACTGTAGACCTTGCGCTCTCAATAGGTGAGGAAAGCATATGGCAGGTTAAGAATCCTGTAAGACAAGTCCTCATCCTCGGGTCGATTGCTGTAGCTGAACCCGTTACCACGTTATAAATCAGATAGCCGCAATGTTCCCGATGAGCCCCGCGGACAGCAGCAATTTGGCGAACTCTACACCCACGTGCTAGCAGTGCGGTTCTGTCGCTTCTGTGTGTCAGCGAGGTAGTACCCAGCAAAGTCACTGCTTCCGCGGCGGCGTCTCGCAGCGAGCACTACAACCTTCCTTCTAGCGCATACAACTGATTGGTTTTCTCGTTCGTATTCACGACTGCGGCAACCGTTTAGCCTGCTCTAGTAGCTGCGATGGGTATCCGGTACTCCCCGTTGGAAACGCCTGTCTACGCGAGCCTGATTGTAGTTCTCTTTCGTTGGCGCACTGATTCAAATCCGTAGTACGAGGACAGATTGCTATCGGCGTCATATAATTCAATCTGTTCTACGCGGCATCGCCGTAACGTGATCCTCACCAGCTCCGCGAAAGGCTGGTTTACACTCGCAGCATATCATATCTCTGTTGTGGCGCAGTACTCTCAGTTATTCTTCGGAGCCGCGGCTCTTCCCGAACTAAATGTACCAGCAGATAAAAGTCCGAGGTCGACGACACGATGGATCTTGCGGCGTTGGATCCCGCCCGGTCCGTCCTTTCGACATGTTTGACTACACAGCGCGCGACGACGTCGCCCCAGCACCAGGAAGGATAGTCCCTTTATCGCCTGTTGTGAATACAGGCGCGCGAAGACGGCCATATTGGCTGCCAATACACGGGACGGAGGGATGTTGTTCTCCTAGTAGGGGGGGACCAGAGGGTGGGTGAGATCTTAACCGAGGTTATGTCCGCTTCGCTGAGCATTATCGCTGGCCTTCCTATTCGCGACGCTGCGGACCATCTCGTCCCCGGGGATCATCATGATAGGGACTACCCCCACATTATACAGTCTTTGCTCGCGGCCCCATCGGGTCTGTCAATCACCATTCCAAGAAGTCGGAACTCAGAACTTTGGCCCGGACGCTGAGATCTTTGAGCGTACGGTCGAAGCAGAAGCAGGAGCAGAGCGCCGTTGGAAGAGGACGAAAGGCGTGGAAAGGCTTCAGCTTTGACAAGGTCAGGATCCAATAGTGGTGGTGACCTCTATGAGGTGGTGGCCGCAATGTTTGTGCGTAGCCTAGTAATGCTTGTGCTACACTAAGAAATACACGCAAATGATCGCCGTATATCTGGTCGGTTGTAAGTCCTAATCTGGACGGGAAGTGGGCAAGGAAGTGGGTGTTAAACTCAGGATTTGGTATGTGGTTGGCCGTGATAAGTGTCATCCCTGCAGTCCATGAGATCATAATTCACAGAGATGACGCTGATGCGTGATCGCGTGATCGCACCTTTCACATCTGGGTGATGTTTCTCTTCCCCTTTTGCTTCCTACACACGAACGCCCTCTGAGATTTCGTGGATTCTTGAGCTCATCCGCCGAGTCCACTGTGGCTAAGCAAGCCGTGGCCACGCACAAGGCAAGTTTGGCACGGTCACCTGACCGTCGCGTCGTCTCATCGTTCTAGATCTCATCAACGTCGACTATTTTTCTACTTTGTACAGTACAGTATTGCACCATCACCATGAGTCGATCGCGCAGAAACCCGAAGGATTACTGGTACCCAGACATGTCAAATGCGTTCATCGTTGACTCCCTCAATGAACGGGGCATCTCAATCACCCACCAGCAGCTTGTCAACCCAACCGCACAATCAACTTTAAGCGTCTACAGTGGTTGTTTGCGGCTTCTCACTGGCTTAACCCCAGAATCTCTTCAAGAACCCGTAGAGGATTCTCTGATCGCCATCGACGAGCCCAACTTGGTGTGTGCCGCCTGGATTGGTCTGTCTTGTTGCATTCTGATGATGTCGCAGGACATATACGACCGAGCATTCAGCACTAACATCCTAGTCTTTCACATGTATGCCCCCTCTCATCGCGTCCTGATAGTTTTGGAGATCTCTGAATGTACGCAGATCACGTTTGGCGGCTGCAGCGCAGGTCCCCGACTTTAGTAGCAAAGACATCTTCCTTCCGACACCCCAACGAACCCGTATCATCCTTTCCGCCATGGTCAACTTTATCAACGTCTCTGAACAATGCATGCCGGTGATCGAAAAGGTTCGCAAGAAGGCTGAAGATATGGCACAGGAGAGTGACAGCTTCATGCGTGAGCGTGTCAGGCTGGAAACGCAGTTAGCACGGGTCCAGTATGGTTGTCTTTTCTATCCACCACGCGCGTTTGACATGCTTTTTATCTAGAGAGAAGCGGAAAGCAGACGAACCAAGAGTTGAAGCTTTAAGCAAAGAGAACGAGAGCCTCAACACGGAGCTACTGGCGCACAGGAACGTACAAATGACTTTACTGCAAGAGATAGAAGTCCTGAAAACCGAGAGGGCCGCTTTGGTTCAAGAAAAGGTACGAACGGCTTTCATGGCCGCCGCCCTATAGCACTGCTCACGGTCGGACGCAGAAAGGCTTGGATACCCAGGCGGCAATCGCTGCAGACAACGTTTCTCGCGTTCGTTCACGGGTTGTGCAGTCACCCGAGCGCAAGCGTCGGAACATCTCCACGATGAGGGACTCGGCGGGTGAGGATAAAAAAGTGCATATGTCATTACTGGAGAGACAACGCGAGCTGCGGGTAAAGGTAGCAGCTTTGAAGAATATCGCGAAGGTACCGCAACGTCTCCTGTCCTGCGAGCTTCCGGTGACACTCAAACGAACTGCCACAGGATGTGAAGACGTGCGTCGAGGCGCTCCAGACTATGGAAAAGGAAACGAACGCCCTCGAAGAGGCACAACGGACATTGCTCGATACTCAAGACTGCTTAGACAAGCAGAAGGATGATATGCGGCTAGAAAAAATTAAAGCCGAGGTCAGTATGAGCCAACCAACGAACTTAGTCTTCCTGAGTTTCATACCTTGTCTCCAGAATGTGAAGCTACGACTGCAGCACGCGTACGAGAGGGTCGCACGCGCCACACAGACCATCGAGGACAAGCGCGCCTCGAGCCTCAAAGCGATCGAACAGCTCGAGAAGGACTATATTGTCATGGGCAAGGAGAGGAGCGAGGCCGACAAGCGCAACGCAGAGCGTCGTGCCCAGGCGGAAGAACTGCAGCGCAGAGTGAGTCCCTCTCCTGAGGTCACACACACCCCTCCCGTCGCGCTTCCGTCCTGTTCCAGCTCGCGCTGCGAGCGAGTGCCATTGTCATCAATTATTGAACAACCTCCTTGCAGATGGTCAATCACCTGAAGAGCAGCAAAGCATCGCTTCAACTGCTGCTCGACGAATATTGGGCACTTCGAAAGAGGACAAGTGAGTGCGCTTCTCCCAAAGGGGGGGAGGAGAACTGAAGCTTCTTTGTGTCACAGATAGCTACATGGAGAATATCGCCAAACGGTTGGGCATCGATCCCTCCTCCTTTCTCGAAAAAACGTAGCCCGTGACCCGCATACATTGGCTTTGCTGTGGTCCTCTTCTGCTGGTGTGGGTCGCCGATGCCGTACCTAGTCTGGACCGCCCTCTATGATGTCTTGTGGCCTTGCGCTGAAAGGCAACGCGGTTCCTGATGTCGTCAACAGCTTCCTCTGTACATTCACGATGTTTTACACGATAGAACACGATTGCTGTACGTCGATGCTTTCCGTCATTCCCCTACACAATATCATGTATCTGAGTCTCGGGGATCGAACCGAGCCACTACCTCAGGTGGCAAGCAGCTCCCAGTCAGGCTCTTCCCGTCCCCGTCCCTCATGTGCGCGTACACCCGCAGCTTCCCGGCCTCGCACACGAGACTGAAGCTACCTGCAGGGCCCGAACCACGCTCAATCGCGAGCTTCTGCACCTCCTGGAGGACCTTCGCGAGGCGCACGATCTGTACGGCCGTTTCCCGTCGCTGCACCGAAAGATCCAACACGTCCGCTCCCATCTGCGTACCCGCCCGCCTGCGCGTCGTCCCCGTATCCACTCGGGCGCCGGGTTCCTCGAGCTGCCATTCGCGCAGCTCGGTAAAATTGCCCCGCTCGTGCACGCCCAGGCGCAGCGCCGGCGTTTGAGAGAGCACCATTTTCGGGTATAGTTCGTTCCAGTCGAGATTGTCGAGGTTGTTCGTCGAGCGCGAGGCCACTTCGATCAGTGCATCTTGCGGAACTTGCGTCCCGGCATGGATGATGTTGATAGCTGGCGATGTGGACGTTTGTTGGATGTTCGAAATGTTGAGTGCGTCCGCTATGGACATCGTTGCTGCTGCGCCAGAGTCCGGACTGGGCCAGCACGCATCGACCGCGAACCGAACTACCATCTTCATGTTGAACATATCCTATCCAAAGAAGAATGTGGTGAACGTCGCGTCGTAGAATGAAAGGAAACGTGTTAGCAACGTACATAGGTGACGACCCGCTGATGGCCAGAGGAAGGACAGTCCGGCGCAGCGCGCGTCATCGCGGCCTCAAAGGCGTACCCATACGAGCTGCTCATGTGGACCTCGCGTGTGAGGCTCTCCCAACGGCGCAGTACGAGGGTCTTGGTCCCGACAAGCTGGACGTCGATCTTGAAATCGCGTACCGCTCTTCCTGGAGACGGGTTAAGCCAGCGCATGAGGTTACGCAGGCCGCTGCGGTCCGCGATGACGTCTACGGTCGGCCAGTCGACAGGTGAGACCGCACCAGGGCCATATATCGCGTCCGTAGCGGCGAAGAGTGGTAACATCGGGTACTGTGACAGCTTCGCACTATTCTGGTCGACATAAACGGCGCCGTCGTCAGGCTGCAGCGTGAATGGGACGGCACGCTCAGTCCATATAGCTGGCGAACCTGCAACGAGTTGAGAACATAAATAAAATCGAGGGAGGGAAGAATGTGCCGTACCTGGGACCACCATGGTCGGCTTCGCCGAGTCCGCGTCGGTCCAATTGTACGACGTAACATACTTCACGTTGTCGATGGGAAAATTCTTCGGTGCAGTTGGGCGAGCTGGTGCGGGTATCGTATCAATGATCTTGGTCGTGTCAAGGCCCTCTTTGAGACCGGGCTCGGGAGAAAAGTCGTGGGCGGGTCTGGCGGCGGAGCCGCCCCTCCCTCCCCGAGAACCGCGAAAGTAGAACATGTTTCCTTGGTCTGGCCTGAGGCGACCGCCACGTCCTCGTGTACTGGTGAAGTTTAGGCGACTGGGCTGTTCGCGTGACGACATCTTGGAATATACAGTAGTTTAGAATTGGGAGATTCTGGACGTAGACGGGAGTTTGCAAAACCCATTTTATACGACTTGGATGAGGTTGTGGGAGTGAAGATGTGCGCAGCTGTACATGAGCTTTGAGGGCCATCGCTGCGGCTGAAAAGCGGGTAACGGCTGGGCCTACTGCGTCAGTGTCGACGCGTCGAGGCGCCAGTTATCCGATCGTCTCTTTCAAACATGAGGCCTTGAGGTCTGAGGAGTGTTTCCTCGTGCGGCTGCGGTGTAGTATCGCATTGCAAGCATGATTACATGGCTACTGTAACTTCACCGAGACTGACAGTACCTCTACCCATTCGACTCAAACCCAAGATCATATTTTGCTACGCTTCCTACCCAGCCTGAGCGTGATCTCCAGTTGGCGTCTAGCCGCAGGTATCTTGCGAGTTGACTCCTGAATGTCCTGCGGATGAGATAAGAGACCATGATATTGCGCAGGAGACCAGATGCGGCGCTCCAACAACAGCAGCGCCCCAATTGGCGCATGCGGAATAGCTGCGTATATTGCACTGGCGGCCAGCGTCGACGCCGCCAGTGTGCAGCTGGGGAAAGTCCTCAAGTAAGTGCACAGGCTCCGACTCCGAGGAATGTCTGCGTCCTTCTGCGCGCTTCATAGCTTCATACCGTACTTGCACTCCTTTTTGTCCTCTTAAAATTATGATACTGTAATACCACGAGAACCGTGGGCAGTCCAACGTGATTCCACACATTCATTGGTATTCATTCGAAGCAATCATGGGATGCATGACTCAAGTACTCAAGGGATGTCTCTTTGATCTCATGGATTGCGGACTCGGGGATGACACTTACTAGGGTTAACCACATGTCAGAGCCGCTTTTGCCACCCTTCGACATTTTCCGTACACTGCTCATCTAGGTTAAGACTCTCGTAGATGCATACTTGCTTAGTACCAACTATGAGGCGACCATTTGCGCCTCCGGTCGACATTCTCAACAAACGCCATCTGAGATTTCGTGGTTTTCCGGGCCTAATCCTGTCTCGGACTGACTCAATGTTGATCTCCCGATGCCGGGGCCGGGTTCCAAACCATTGTCTCAGTCTTGGCCAGTCTCGTGAGTTGAGTGACCCATTGCGGTCATCGGCAGACAACAAAAGAACGCCGACACAATATGGCACGGTCACCTGACTGTCGCTAACGACTGCACGTCGACCAACCTTTGGTACCGCACCACCATGAGTCGATCGCGCAGAAACCCGAAGGAGGACTGGTACCCAGACTTTTCAAATGCGCTCATCGTTGACTCTCTCAACACGTGGGGTATCTCAACCACCCACCAGCAGCTCGTCAACCCGACCGCACAATCAACTTTCAGCATCTACAGTGGTTGCTTGCAGTTTATGACTGGCCTGAGTGCAGAATCTCTCCAAGAACCGGTAGAGGATTCTCTTATCGCCATTGACGAGCCCAACTCGGTGTGCCGCTTGGATTGATTGGTCTGTCTTACTGCATTCTGACCTAATCTTGCAGGACATATACGACCGAGCACTCACCACTAACACCCTAGTCTTTCACATGTACGCCTTTTCTCCCGTCCTGATAATCCTGAAGGTGTCTGGATGCACGCAGATCACGTTTGGCGGGTGCGGCGAAGGTCCCCGATTTTACTAGCAAAGACATCTTCCTTCCGACACCACATCGAACCCGTGCCATCCTTTCCGCCATAGTCAACTTTATCAAATTCTCCGAACAATGCATGCCGGTGGTTCAAAAGGTCTGCAAGAGGGCTGAAGATATGGCACAGGAGAGTGAGAGCTTTATGCGTGAGCGTGTCAGACTGGAAACGCAGTTAGCACGGGTCCAGTATGGTTTCTTCCACTGTCCTTTCGATCCACCGCGCGCGTTTGACACGCTTTTATTCAGAGAGAAGCGGAAAGCAGACGAACCCAGAGTTGAAGCTTTAAGCAAAGAGAACGAGAGCCTCAACACGGAGCTACTGGCGCGAAGGGACGTGCAAATGACTTTACTGCAAGAGATAGAAGTCCTGAAAGCCGAGAGGGCCGCTTTGGTTCAAGAAAAGGTATGAGCGGCTTTCACGGCTGCCGCCCTATAGTACTATCCGACTGCTTACGGTCGGACGCAGAAAGGCCTGGATACCCAGGCGGCAATCGATGCAGACAAGGTTTCTCGGGTTCGTTCACGGGTTGTGCAGTCACCCGAACGCAAGCGTCGGAACATCTCCACGATGAGGGACTCGGCGGGTGAGGATAAAAAAGTGCAGATGTCATTGCTGGAGAGACAACGCGAGCTGCGGATAAAGGTAGCAGCTTTGAAGAATATCGCGAAGGTACTGTAACGTCTCTTCCCCTTGTTTTTCCAGTGAGCTTCTGGTGACCTACTGCTTTGTGCCACAGGATGTGAAGACGTGCGTCGAGGCGCTGCAGACTATGGAAAAGGAAACGAACGCCCTCGAAGAGGCACAGCGGACATTGCTCGATGCTCAAGACTGCTTAGACAAGCAGAAGGACGATAAGCGGCTAGAAATGATTAAGGCCGAGGTTAGCAGGAACCGACGAACGAACTTAGTCTTCCCGAGTCTCATACCTTGTTTTTGTTGTCTCCAGAATGTGAAACTCCGACTGCAGCACGCGTACGAGAGGGTCGCACGTGCCACACAGACCATCGAGGACAAGCGCGCCTCGAGTCTCAAAGCGATCGAACAGCTCGAGAAGGACTATATTGTCATGGGCAAGGAAAGGAGCGAGGCTGACAAACACAATGCAGAGCGTCGCACCCAGGCGGAAGAAATACAGCGCAAGGTGAGTCCCTCCTCGGACGTCACTGCTTCATCGCCCCCCCTTCCGTCGCAGTTCCGTCCTACTCTGTGAATGTTCATAACGTGACATCACTGAACCTCCCGTTTTTTTCGCAGATGGCCGATCACTTGAAGAGCAGCAAAGCATCGCTTCAGCAGCTGCTCGAGGAATATTGGGCACTTCGAAAGAGGACAAGTGAGTGCCTTTTTCTCAAATGAAACAAATGGGGGAAGAAGAACTGAAGCTTCTTGTGTCACAGATAGCTACATGGAAAATATCGCCAAAAGGCTGGGCATAGATCCCTCCTCCTTGCTCGAAAAAACGTAGACCGTAACCCGCGGTGGTGTGGTCTTCTGCTGGTGTGGGTCGCCGATGCCGTACCTAGTCTGGCTCTCGTTGCAGCCTCGCGCTGAAAGGGAACACGAATGTTCCCACTGTCATTAACAGCTTCCTCTGTATGTTTTGCAATCACCATAAACCCGTAAGTTAATGGGAACTCATTCTCATTCGGTGACTGCCGCTAAGAACACGTGTAAGGACCAGACTTAAGATGAGACGTTGGTCAGCTGGACCGGAGGGAACTGTGAAGATATGGGGTAAAAGAGACGGAAGCTATTGCCAGTCTATTGCCCCCTTCTTGATCCCAGGCAGCGGCCCGGTGTGACTCGTGTGCTAGCTTGTGCAGGCGGTACCCGCTTTTCAGCCGCAGCGATAGTCCTCAAAGCTCAAACGTTCAAAGCTCAACGACGCATGTACAGCTGTGCACCTCTTCACTCCCACAACCACATCCGATACTCATATAAATGGGCTTTGCAAACTCCCGTCTACGTCCAGAATCTCCCAGTTCTAAACTACTGTATATCCCAAGATGTCGTCACGCGAACAGCCCAGTCGCCGAAACTTCACCAGCACACGAGGACGTGGCGGTCGTCTCAGGCCAGACTATGGAAACATGTTGTACTTTCGCGGTTCTTGGGGAAGGGGGGGCGGCTCCGCCGCCAGACCCCTCCACGACTTTGTTCTCGAGCCCCGTCTCAAAGAGGGCCTTGACACGACCAAGATCATTGATACGATACCCGCACCAGCTCGCCCAACTGCACCGGAGAATTTTCCCATCAACAACGTGAAGTATGTTACGTCGTACAATTGGACCGACGCGGACTCGGCGAAGCCGCCGACCATGGTGGTCCCAGGTGCGGTACATTCTTCCCCTCCCTCGATTTTTGTTTTTCTTATTTCTCATTGCAGGTTCGCCAGCCATATGGACTGAGCGTGCCGTCCCATTCACGCTGCAGCCTGACGACGGCGCCGTTTATGTCGACCAGAATAGTGCGAAGCTGTCCCGGTACCCGATGTTACCACTCTTTGCCGCTACGGACGCGATACATGGTCCTGGTGCGGCCTCACCTGTCGACTGGCCGACCGTGGACGTCATCGCGGACCGCGGCGGCCTGCGTAACCTCATGCGCTGGCTTAACCCGTCGCCAGGCAGAGCGGTACGCGATTTCAGGATCGACATCCAGCTTGTCGGGACCAAGACCCTCGTACTGCGCTGCTGGGAGGGCCTCACACGCAAGGTCCACAAGGGCAGCTCGTATGGGTACGCCTTTGAGGCCGCGGTGACTCGCGCTGCGCCGGACTGTCCTTCCTCTGGCCATCATCGGGTCATCACCTATGTACGTTGCTGGCATGTTTCCTTTAATTCTACGACGCGGCGTTCACCACATTCTTCTTTGGATAGGATATGTTCAACATGAAGATGGTAGTTCGGTTCGCGGTCGATGCGTGCTGGCCCAGTCCGGACTCTGGCGCAGCGACGATGTCCATAGCGGACGCACTGAGCATTTCGAACATCCAACAAACACCCACTTCGGTGACGACGACGTCGACAGCTATCAACATCCTCCTTGCCGGGACGCAAGTTCCGCAAGATGCACTGATCGAATTGGCTTCGCGCTCGACGAACAACCTCGACAATCTCGACTGGAACGAACTATACCCGAAAATGGTGCTCTCTCAAACGCCGGCGCTGCGCCTGGGCGTGCACGAGCGGGGCAATTTTACCGAGCTGCGCGAATGGCAGCTCGAGGAACCCGGCGCCCGAGTGGATACGGGGACAACGCGCAGGCGGGCGGGTACGCAGATGGGAGCGGACGTGCTGGATCTTTCGGTGCAGCGACGGGAAACGGCCGTACAGATCGTGCGGCTCGCGAAGGTGCTTCAGGAGGTGCAGAAACTCGCGATCACGCGTGGTTCGGGCCCTGCAGGTAGCTTCAGTCTTGTGTGCGAGGCCGGGAAGCTGCGGGTGTACGCGCACATGAGGGACGGGGACGGGAAGAGCCTGACTGGAAGCTGCTTGCCACCTGAGGTAGTGGCTCGGTTCGATCCCCGAGACTCAGATACATGATATTGTGTAGGGGAATGGTCATGCGGAAAGCACCGACGTACTGTAATCGTGCTCTATCGTGTAAAACATCGTGAATGTACAGAGGAAGCTGTTGACGACAATAGGAACCGCGCTGCCTTTCAGCGCAAGGCCGCAAGACACCACAGAGGGACGAGAGGGCTCTCGCGGGTTTGATAATGCTCGTTTCCCTCCCTCTCGACACGTTTGATGGCATATTGTACGCCGGTCACGGCGTCGACGGCGCGCCGAATGCCCCTGCACTCAAAATGGCCTCAATCCTGGGAGCACATCCGAAACGCGAGAGAAATAGGGTCAAATTTGGACAATGTCCAGTTGGCCAGGACTTGACTCTCGTGCAAGAGGCGCCTTCTGAGAAGATATATGCGCGCAGGCGGTACGACGGTTCAAGTATAGGAGATATCTCATCAAGCTGGATAGCTGTGCAGCGAGCATTTATAGCGTAGACAAGACACAACAGTGACGCAGAGGACGGTATCAGATGCATTCCAATGGTCCCGGGTTCGTCGCCTGCCAGTTAGCCTACGAGTATGAGCGCCCAACATGAACACAATGATATCTCCAATGGGGCCAGCCCGAGAGATGAGATTGCTCCAGTATACAGTCTAAGTTGGAGTATTTTTTGTTACTGTTGCGAGAAACGTATCGTCGTTTGGAGAATCGAGAGGCAGGGCAAAGCCTAAAAATGGAGCAAATTGTTTGGATTGCATTCGGACGATGCCACACTGGAAGCGCCGGACTGAACCGGAGTACAGTTCCCGCCAGTGCTGCCAGTGAGACAAGAGGGGAAAAAGTGCTCGTTCTCGGATGCCCTAGTGATTACGGAGGGCACAGTAGACGATCATGCCATATTCATTACACAGCAGGAGGGGAAAATGCGTGCCAGGATAGAGCGGGGTGATATCACAGCTGGGCAAAAGATCTTGGGCGCATAGATCGCTTGCGTGTGCATAACATCACGCCTGCCAGTAGAACCGCGCGCTGCACCTGAACCGAACCACAGATGAATCAGAGTAGGGCAGCTGTCGGGATTGGTCATCGTCACGTCGAAGAAGACAAAACCGTTAATAGAACCGGCTAGATTACTCTGGGAAGTTCTGTGGCAGGGCTAGCACGCGGTGCTACCAGTATCCGCTCGCCGACTGCGGAAAGAGGGGATAAATGAGCTCCTAACAGCACGCGATTGCCCATAGCGTGCGGCGTAAGGACTAAAAAGTTTTTACGCCGCAAGCTGAGTGCCCACGTTGGCGAGCGTTGACGACAAAGCTGACGCGCTGACGTCCACGCTGCACCGAAACGAGGAATCACGTGATAATATCCACTCTTCGAAAATCGGAGTCGAGTAGAGTTCTCCACGACATTCTAGGTCCGAGAGGCAGTATAAGAACGCTACGTGGACGACCGGGAAGCAAGAGCCCTCCCACTCGAACGCCTCAGCATTATCAAAATGTCGCTCACGCATTACCTCATTAACGACTACTCTACTCCTCTTGATCGCTTCTTTGACGACATGTTCACCCCTCGCTCCCGTCAGGTCCAGCAGCCCGACACCTTCCGTCCGAGGTAAGCCCCTATTTTCTCAGTCGATGGTCCTAGATGCTAATCAACGTTGCGCAGGATGGACATCCAGCACGACGACAAGTCGAACACCGTCCGTGCGACCTTCGAGCTTCCCGGCCTGCAGAAAGACGACGTGTCCATCGACGTTAACAACAACATTCTCACCGTGTCTGGTGAGACGAAGGAGTCCACCGAGCGTCAGGAAGAGGGATATACGCTCCGTGAGCGTCGGCATGGCAAATTCTCGAGGTCGCTGTCGCTGCCACAGGGTTTGAAGGTAAGCCGAAACTTGATAACCCACTATGGTATTAACGTTCTCTCTAGAACGAGGACATCAAAGCAACCATGGACAATGGTTGTTTGAATGTCACTTTCCCTAGGTCTGTGCCGGAGACGTCGGCAGCGAAGATCGCAATTGCGTGATTTCGAGTAGCCATTCATATACTTGAAGGAAAAAAGAGGTTCCATTCGTGCCCGTTAAGATCTAACTTGTATTTGTTGGCGATGAAAATAGTCTGAAAGTTGTAACCTTGTATCTTATAGCAATCAGTGAAGCCGCTGTTGACTCGTGACGCTCTTGGGGGGACGGCGAAGAGGAACGACCGAAAATTGTCCTGCATATTATGATGCGACCTACATATAAGGAAATTACGCAGTCACAAACGACTATGAGAAGGATGGAGTTAGCATATATCAGACAGCTCGGAACAGAAATATGAGCACCTCAATCTTAATTTGGAGGTGGAGGTGGGTCCTCGTTAATCAGTAAGCTGGGGCCCTCCGCCCGCGACGTACCAACCGTCTGCAATTCTACGGGCGGCACGCGCTTAGTGTTCTCTCGTCCAGCACTATCACCGCCGCTTTCATCGTCCTCCTCTTCTTGCTCGTCATCCTCCTCCTCCTCGAAAAACGAGTGTGCTGGCGGGCCATCATCTTCTGAGAGGCGGACGGCGCCTTCTTGTCGTGTCCACGTTTTTAGTCTGGGAACCGTGCAATACTGCGTAAGAAAAGAGAAAGGCATCGTCACACTAAGCCACAGTGCACGCACTGATGCGCGACGACCGTCCTGAGCGATTCAGATCGACGCCATATCACAAAGAGCAGGCAGGCAGTCGCAGTGGTGCAAAGGAGGATGAACGGAAACGAGCCGATCGGCTGCGGTTTTGGCGCGGGGCGCGCCTCTGGACTCCAGTGTCAGCTGTGAGCGTGAGCAGTGTGGCCCTTGTAGAAACTCTGA
>QFDV01000064.1:0-26231 GCA_003315845.1 Lactarius trivialis
CTCCCATACCATTCAGACGATGATCGTGTTGCTCGCCCGAGAACTGGCTCCGCCCCAGAATGTGTCGCTTCCACTAGCCGCCGTAGTATCCGTTTTGCTCCCCTTCCAGTCCCCCGTCGGGCTGTTCTTATCACCGAGCATGGCGAAGAGCTTCCCCTACCTGCTGTCTTCGACGACGACGATCCCTCCGTTCCCCGTAGCTACCCTGCACAACCCCCTCCATCTCTCCTCTTAGGGGGGACTGTCCTAGCACCCAAGCGGCAATCAGCCATCATCACCTCGACGTCTTCCTCAGGCTTACGTCCCCCTTCCTCTTCCGCCAAAAATCGCCCTCCCAGCTCGCCCACACCCTCCAACGCTACTGTCACCCCAGTCACCCTTTCAAAACGTCTTTTGCCTTCGTTCTGGAGGTCTGATGACACCCGGCATTCCGGTTCCCGCGATAGCAGTTCTTCTCGTGATGGCTCCCCACCCTCCTTCGGCATCCCTCTCGGCCACTGGGCAAGTGCCGATGGCGCTAGTCGCAGAGGCAGTACGTCCTCCACGAACGGGGCTCCTCTCGCCCGTGCGCAATCAGCCTCTTTCGCACCCCCAAGGCAAAAGCGTCTATTAAATGGTCGCGTCTACGGTGCCCGAAAACATCCCCACTACCTTTCCGGCAACGCATTCGCCAATGTGCCTGACGGGGAGCCCGAATTCGTGGAGTGGGGCCATGGTGGCATGGGTAGCGTGCGAGCTGGGGGCATGTGGGCAAAGGTACAAAGCGATCAGAAGCTGCTCATTGGACATACGGAAGAGCGCGGCCGTCGCGGAACACCTACAGCACCCCACGACGAGGACGATGGGAGCGGTATGGGGTGGGTCAAGAGACGCCGCGAGGAACGCGAGCGGAAGAAGCGTGAGGAACAAGCCGCAGCCGCCAGCAAGCCAATCGTTGTGTCCACGTCTTCGCCCGTATCAGATGATACCCCATCACCCGCTTCCTCACGGCTTTCGGTGGACCACAGCATAACTACCGTCACGCTCTCTCAATCGACAGCTGAAAACGATGACGATGACGACGAGGAGGACGAGGAAGAGATAAAAGATGACGATGACTCAAGCTCCACGGAGCAAGAGGATGACGACGCTTCGGAGGTTCGTTTCCTTGTTCTCTTCCTTCAACCCTACCACACATGGCTGACTTTGCGAACAGGAGCAGTATTTCAAGCAGGTCCTTGGCGCAGGCGTAGAACGTGTCAGTCGACATCGTGATTAAATCTCAACCTGTCCACATTTTTTTTATACCTATCTTATCCGTTCCGCGGTTCGGCGTCACACCACCTCTTCTTTCACCTGCCGTCGTCGTTCCCTAATATCGGGTGCCATACCCAACGCGCTCGATCTCGGGTGTCTCTTGATACATATTCCCATGGCGCACACTTGATCCTTGTCGATCTGTAAGCATACTCACTGGCCCATTGCTCAATTCTGTTTTCCCATCTTGCTCGTTCGGTACATTCACATATAATGCTCTTGTCTCGTCTCTCTGTATCTCCGTACATACCACTACATATCACCCCCATCACCACCTCTCTCGTCTCTTTCTGCTGCTCCTTCCGCTGTGGATCAAGCAGGACTCGTTTTTACCCGCTGCTGCTTATTCTTTAACTTGGATTTGGGTCATACGCGTTTTACCTGTTTCTTCACTTTGGTTTGAGGGGGTTTTTGTACGTTGTACACCGATGCATTTTCTTCTGTATTTTCCTATCGTCTTCCGCAATGCTTTGGTCCACGTCACGAAATAAAAATTCTTTGTGACATGTTTGCTCCCGCGTGTGTCTGTTGTAGATCCTCGCTGACAGTGTATCGATAGAAGAGTTACTGGGGGTTCGCACTGACGTGGGGTCTGGATAACCTGGTGCGCGGGAGGCTGCCATCCTTTCAATTGATAGTCCTCCAGTCGTCGGTCGGGCAGCATACAGTCCGTTCTCAGAAAGACACAAGGTCACAGTCCGTCCTACTGTATTGTCCATCATTTTTTCGCGCGTGATATCGCGCATCGCATCATAACGACTAGTAATTTAGTCTTTTGGTCCATACGTGGATTGTTACAGCAGGCTCAATTACGCTATTTTGTGCGGCTTTTAGCGTTCACTGTCTTCCCAGTGAACCTTAGCCTCGGTCCCTCCGTTATCTCTCGAGGGCGCACCGCACCGCACCGCACCGATGGCCGCGGGTTCGGAGAAAGGGATCGCGGCAGGCAGACCTTCGTAAGGTTTTCGAAGCACCGGACATACTGCCCTCCGTTTCCTAAAATTACTGAAGATTTGTGTTTAAGTTCATTCGTTGTGCTTTTTTTTTTGTTGTCCGCGAAAATTGAATTGAACTGTCCCGGGGAATGTGCTGTAGAAGGGAGTGAAACAACAACAACCATCTCCCGAGCCACCTCCCACCGCAGCTACGATAAGCGAGTGACTCATATTAAGCAATAATTTTTGGTGGTGAGAATTCAAAGCTTGATTCAGTGTTACAGTAATGCCGCGTTACTCACTGGCGCCTCCAGGGGCGCTGATTCTGATCGTTGAAGTACTTACTGTCTGATTGTTATTGCGATGATGGTGGCGCTGTGCTGCAGCTCATCAAGCAGCCCATCGGCCATCATAGTTACACAGCAGCACTTTTTCTTTTTTTGGACGCGCAACCGTAATAAGAATCGTATTGGTGGCCCATAGTATGATACAGAAGCTTGCGGAACAAAAAGAGATAAATTGCCTTTCTTTCTACTAAGCACTCTACTGTACTTGTGATTAATAGAATTGCCTCGGATGATCCCGGGTAGCTGAGTGGGACCGCTACACAGAGCTCGAGCTCTGACCGCGGGGGCGATTACTAGTGTCAAATATTTTTTCCCTTTCAAACCGCGGGCGTGGGGGCATCGGCTGTTTCGGTTCAAGAAAAAAAAAGAAGACAGGGAGTCATATTCCTCTAGCAATCGCGAGCAGAGTGCCGCTGGCGTGCGTGGTAATACCAATCGGATTGTGCTTAGCGATAGCGATGGGGTATCTTGAGTATATTCTTGTCGCGTAGCGGCTTGCGGCGAGGCCCCTGCGGATGCAAATGGGGGGAGGAAAGGCGGAGGAGGAAGCACCGATAACTGAACGCTGACGGTAGCAGCTAGAAAAAGCAACAAATGAATGGGGGAAGACACCCTACTATGCATGTGTCGTGCGTGTGTGCAGCAATAAGGTGAATTGAATTGAGATAGAATACAAAGCACCAGTTCAAAGTACATCTGTCAGAGGGGCATTGTTTTTCGGATCAGGGTGATAACAAGTAAGAAGTGGCCATGTATATGGATTTCCCACCTGACACTCGTGGCCCACAATATTGAAGCAACGGATTTCGAGAAACGACAAACAAGACGATACTGCGTTCGTCGAACGATCCGCTTTCCCTGACGGACAACATCCGATACGGATGCGGTCCACGGAGAAACGCAGAAGATGCCGCAACACCAAACAAATGCCGGAAGGTTACACGTACGAATGCAGATACGCACCGCCGGGTGCCACAAAGCCTCTCCACCCTGCGCCGAGGACCCCGACCCCGACCGGCTGCTTCCCGAAACGGTCCCGCATGCACGTCGGTGGGCGTGTGCGGGCACCGTCCCAACGTCGGCAAAGCGTGGTCTCCAGCGTGAGGCGCTGCGGTTCGGGGAAGGACACCCCGGGCAGCGATCGCCAGTTGTGCGTCGTTAATGTGAGGAGGTGCGATGGAGTGTTCGCGGATAGAGAAATGAGGTTTGCCCGTGCGCGATGGGTGACACACTCATCGCTAAGACGGCATGAGCTACGAAGTGACGGAGCGCCATAAGCGGTGCACAGAAGGATAAGGAAAGGCAGTCGATGAATCGAGATGCTTGAGTGGAGAGGAGGCGAGAAGGACAATGTCGATTTCTCCACTCCCTGCAGGTCAGAGGTTGCGCAGATTAGAGCCACAATGCACAGGAATGGAGAGAAATTCCGGCTGGATGGGGTCGCCCGTCAGTGCAGCCGGTGAGCGGAGATCTCGACTTTCTCTAAACGTGGAAAGTGCCAGTGCTGCCGAGTCAAGACTTGGTGACGGGTTGGGCTGAAGCGAATTCGTTTGATAAAGAAACCCCAAAGCGAGCGCAGTTCACCAATGCCATTATCTTTGGACTTTAATGCTGCTAGAGCGGGATTGCTGAGGACCATCTCGGGGATAAGGTAGATGGTCGTCAAGAACGGAAAGTGTAGAAACAGCCGCATCAGGTCGGAGTTCGAGCAACTTGGGACTGAGAGCGTACCAGTTCGGAAGGTCCAGCAACCGAGTGGTCTTGACGAAAAAGTGAGTGGCGTACCGGAATGTTTCGGCGTTTCGCTTGATGCCGATTCGGTGAATATTTTTGCCAACTGCCAGCAAAGATTACTTTGGCAGGTGCGCAGCTGCAAAAGTAGTTTTTACTGGGGGGCGACTAAGGTTGATAATATGAACCGAGATACCCTCAGACACCTTCGACCGCATCAAAAGTTTATTTAGATTTACAGTAAGTACTGTATCCTGACGTTCCACGAATTGTATGATAGCGAAGGAAAAGATCTTGGTACAGCCGCAAGTCCCAAACCAGACTCGTATATCTGCAAGGATGCTACGTCATCCTTGCGCACACCCATACACCGACGTCATCAACGATAGCGCGATCGCACTAACGATAACACGCGCCACTGGTAATCGTACCACTAACGATATGTGTTGACCGAGAAACACGAGCCACCGTACTAACTGAAAGATATAAAAGACTCTGCTGCTCGACGGTGAAAAGACCATTCTGTTTTCTTACTTCGCTTTTCCTTATCTCTATCTCATTTGTATCACTTCGCGCGACCTCTTATTTGAACCCAAACACAGTTGGTTCCTATTCTGTCTCTGCCTGATAAGTGTTCCCTCGCTACCTTAATCAGTGACTAGGGTCACAATATCTAAGACGAACTCACTCTCAGTTTCATCTAATTTTTGCAGTAAAGCGCCGTTCATTGTCCAGACACTTCAATGTTATACTTCCCAGAAGTTGCCGTAGTGAGATATAGTAACCTGGCAGACGAGAGCGGTGGGAATACCGGCGAGGATTTACACAAGAGCCTATGCCCTTCCAGTAGATACTGTAAGTAATGTATATGGATGATAGATACAGTCTGACGAAAATTGAAATGACTCAGAGGCGGGCCCCTGAACTGATATGAGGTGAGCACCGAAAATGCCAGAAATATTTTCCGATGGTGGGGCTGTTCTGTGGCATCACACCCGACTTGTTCAAGATGTGGCCGTCGCTCTTGAAAAGGCAAAGATCTACGGGCACGGGGACGTGAAGGGGGCATCCGGGGGCATCGCGGAAGCCGTAGATGGCTAGGTAGATGGTGTTAGAACCGTTGGAACGTTGGAACCTCGACTCGGCAAGTGACATGTGCCCCTGACGAACCGCGATGGAAATAAACGTGCTCGGCAGCCTGAAGTCGTGGCGCCGCTGAGCATGACATTGATCGCGAGGTACTCCCTGTAGGTGAATAGACCCGTGCAGTACTAAGACGTGTTCTACGTCAAGGTGACGTTTATCGGATAGGACTGCCGACCTTACATCATTCTCTCGCAAGAAAAGGCAGTGTACTCATTAACGCAGTTGGCGCGTCCATCTAGAAGATCGTTCTACAATAACCCCAAGAAACGATACCCATATGAGCCATGAAGAAACACAGAACACAACAACTCGAGCCACGGAAGGATGCATACGATTGAGACTCGGACTCGGACACGCACGGGCTACAAAGTCCCCGCCCTGCCAGAAAAAGAGTAATGGAACGACGCTCCCAATCAGACGGGATCGCGCCACTCCCCATCGACGACTCGCACGCCCTTGCGCGCGAAGCGGCGGCGCCACTCGTGCATCTCGCCCTGTACGCCCGCCTCGAGCGCCTTCCCAGAGATGCCCGCGCGCAGCCAGCGCACTGTTCGCGCCCTCACGACGCTGAGCGCCGGCAGCCGCGGGAGAAGCACCTCCAGCTCACGCAAAAAGCGCGCGCTCGGCCGCGGGATCGTTAGCACCCGCAAGGGATGCGGCTGGGGTCGCTCGTCGCTTTGTGTTGCCGGGGGTGACAATGCCGGCAGGGGATGGTCCAGCGCGAGGTACTGCAGCTCGGGGCAGGACTCAAGCAGCGCCAGCGGTCGTGCGTCGCCCGTCGTTGGTGATATGGGTAGGTGTCCTGGTGTCCTAATGGATACCGAGATGAGGTTTCGCCCATGCGTGGCGAGTAGCGCGCCAAGCTGAGGGGCAGTGTGAACATCGCTGTACGG
The DNA here is from genome assembly GCA_003315845.1 of Lactarius trivialis. NCBI lineage: Eukaryota > Fungi > Basidiomycota > Agaricomycetes > Russulales > Russulaceae > Lactarius > Lactarius trivialis. Next base: position 6,349 of record QFDV01000064.1, read on the forward strand.
TGTCACTACGATTTGGCGCAGTGCCGGAAGCGATGTGCGCAGGAGGGTAAAGAGGAGGGGACAGGTAGGGAGTGCGGAGAGGCAGAGAGACTTGAGGTGCGGTAGATGCAAGGGAGGTGGGAGGGACAGAGTCGATCCCTCCCTACCCTCGTCTCGCAGTAAGCCGAAGATGTCCAGATCCATAACGGACTCTAGCTCGAGGCTGACGGTGTCCGTGCACAGAATCTCGAGCTGCTCTAGGCGTGGGCAGTGCCAGAGCAGCTGAGCAATCGGGTCGAAATTAGCGACATAGGGGGGTTGGACTGAAGCGAGTTCTCCCAGCACAGAAACCTTGAGGCCCTTAAGCGACCGCAGTTCGCCGATGCCATCTTTGCACTGTAATGCAGCCAGAGCACGGTTGCTGAGGACCATCTCTGGAATAAGGTAAAGGCTCGTCAAGGACGGGAGAAGTGGAAGCAACCGCGTCAGATGGGTATCCATTGACAGTGATTCTACGAAGGAAGGCGCTATTTCGGAGAGGTCTAGTTCCCGCACCCAGCGCCCAGGGGTGGAGTAGGGTATGCGCCGGATAGAGTCCCAACGCTGGTCGGAGGAGCATAGGTGGGCAACGAACTTCTCGAACGCGCTTGCAGTGAAGATGTGTACATTCGAGTAGAGCAGAGGAAGAACAATTTCCTAGTAAGGCAGCTAGATTAGTACTTTTCGTACAGAGGTAATCAAAGGCGAGTGTATCCACATTCCGTTGGGGAAGCCGCGACCCTGCACCCCAACCGCCACCGTGCACCACCGTTGAGAAATAGGACACTCACCACCCAGGGCTTGCATACAAGCAATAACCTCCACCTTTCCCTCAAACGTGCGCGCCTCTCAGGGACGGGGATGATCCGACCATCTTCCTCGTCGATAACATACGATAGAACCTTTGACCACAGCTCCACGGGGAGTGGTTTGGCTGGTCGGGGTCGTGGCAACAGAGGAAGTAAAACAAAGCTTCCCGGATAACGAGCAAGTGGTCTAGGTTGCAGGAAGATGGTTGGAGTTTCTGTGTACACGCCCGCAAGACTCATAATTTGTGAGTGAGAGAGAGTAGATTACGAGATACAGGTAATCTGGGGAAGACAGACACTTGAGTTCAAGACATGGCAGTGATATATGTGTTCTTGGGACGTAGCGCTGGTATGAATTGGGGTCGCATGGTGGGAACGAGGCAGTCGTAACTTAACGCATAACGCAACGTGACTTCCTGAAGGCCGCTTACTTTTTTTATATAAGTTTATAAAAAAAAAACCTTCCGTACCGTACATCGGCACTGCTAGCAAGTCCTCAGGCCGATGGTTGAACGTTAAGCTGAGCGGTGGTGTGAAGGAGTATGTGCGGCGTATGTGTGGCCCCACGAACCAAGACAATGCCACAATAATCTCCTCGTACCCAAGCCATGATACACATTTATGCTTCCCAACACTCGTCGTCCGACCGCTCTTACCTTCGTAATTATGGATAGTTTTTCAATTAGTTGACCTACAAGTTACGCGGCCTGAAAATATTAGGGTATGCGACAGCACCTGCAAGTTGCCATGAAAGTTGGTTGCACGTGTCACCAGATGAGCACGATGAACACTGTATCTGAGGAACATCAGGATTATCGAGACCAAGTTGAGACGGTGGGTTTGAATGGGCGCTTCGCCACCCACCAATGTTTTTTTCCACGACAGACCACTAACATGCTCGCAGTTCAACGTTCAAGCTTTCAAGCCCCGGTAGTCTCGTTTAACACAACGGCCAAAACATAAGAAATAACAAGGCGGCAAGCAAGACAAAGCAAAGCAAGATATTACAAGCGTCAGCCGAAACGACTCATTAATAGTTATACATCAGTCGCTCATATCTGCAGGCGCCAACAGGCCGACCGTGTTCCCAAACCCAGCAAGGCAACACGTTCGCCCACTGACGAGTGGCCCAACACGCGTGAAAGGCAACCGCGGCGTCTCTCTCGCGACCGCAGAGAACGCCTCAGCCGAGGCGACCGGCTGTAGTGCCGCTAGCGGAGACGCGCTAATGCGAGCCTCGGCGGGGTCGAACGTCCAAGCCTCCCATCGCTCCAGCGACGCCGCGCTAAGACCACAGTCCCGCTGTGTGCGTGCTACGGGGCGAGGCACAACGTAATCTGCCTTGCTCGCACCACCCGAGTCTGGAGGCCTTCGCGAGCGCCGCCGGAGGCCGACCACCCTCGATCCTGTCACGTCCCACGTCCCACGCTCACACATCGTGTCCACGGCCCGGGCGACCACAAGCGAACGCCAGCGCGCGGGTATATGTGGCGCTTCGAGGGGGCCCAACGGCGCGTCCGATCTGCTTTCGGGCACTGCAAGCGTGTCCGACGCGGAGGCGCGACGTAGGGAATCTTTTTCGGACGCACGACGCGATAGAACGCCATGCCCTGATATAGGGAACGATGTGCTGTCCTCTGACATAGACGCATGACGCGAGCGTGAGGGCAGCACAGCGGCCGTGGACGCAGTACTGGAGTTCCGTGAGTGAAGCCCGAGCGGGGGACCCCACGGTGGCGTCTCGGGTGGTGGTGGTGTGTTGTGAAGGCACGTACAGCGCGGGGATGAAGAGGCGGCTGAAGAAGTGATGTCTGGGGGAAGAAATGCGCGGAAAAACTGAACCGTATGTCCGGTGGTGATAGCGAGGGCGAAACTATCCGGCTGTAGTGCACCACAAGCCATGCATGGCTTAGACGACGCAGGGCAGAGGCGCAGAGCGTTGAGAGCGCCGTGGGGTTCTTCGAGGAGGGCGATACAATGATTTGTAGTGCCGTCCCAAAGGGATATGACCCCTCCTTCTGTCGCTGCGGCAATGACGAGTGTACGCACGCCGCCCAGCTCTACCAAGCACGCGTGAAAGTTGGCAACTGCGTCGGTCGGATTACCAACTTGTAGGCGACAATCGGCGGCCAGGGGTGGTTCAAAGCCAGACAGGAGTTCAATGATATCGAGGGACCCGTCTTCAATAGAGTAGGCAGCTACAAGGCGATTGGTATCTGGGATACGGAGAATGCTGGACCAGAGAACATGATGCCCTTGAGGTGGAGATATCAAAACCGGGCTGTCGGGTGTCGTTCCATCCCACTTGACAATCTTTCCATTTTCGTACGTTACAAAGACAGTGGGCATATGGTCCAGACGAGGAGAAAATGGCGTTGAACCCCTGGATGCATGGGTATTCACGAAGTGGACACTGGTCACAGCCGACGATGCGCCGCGCAGTACCCGCAGCGGCCGTCCAACCGTGGGAGCAGATAGGGCCCAAATGGCCACGACCCCGGCTCCAGTACCTGCTGCACAGAGAGAGCCAGTGTCGTCTAGTGCGAGTGCAGTAATGGCAGCACTTAAGTTTGACGGGCCTGCGCCAAGCACATCCCCGGCATCAAGAGCGATTGGTGCTACGGTGCCGTTGATATTGGTCCACAGGACAAGCTCATTCTCAAGGCTCACCCCTGCGGCTGTTCGTCCATCCGCACTCACTGCCAGTAGTTCTATGTCTGTCAAATGAGCACGGGGAAGCACGGAGAAGGCGAGAGGCGTCTTTGGTGGGTCTATATTTTGTAACGGCAGCGAGTCAGCTTCGGCGCGGTGGCGCTGTGCCTCGAGACGCTCGGCATCTTTGAGCAGATATAGAAGGAGAGCGTAGAGCGCAGCGACAGTGGCCGCTATGGGAAGCACGACGATATGCGTCATCCGCGCCGCTGTGCGCGCCACCCAGGAGTAGGATAATGACGGGCGTCCACGGTGAGGTGGTTGAGGACGAGTGGTAGACTGGGTAACATCGGCGGGGTAGAACATAAGAAGTGTGGGGGCCTCGATGCGTAGGTGTACAAGTGGGTCTTCTCTTGGGTTCAGCATACGCCAGGTGTGCCAGGCGGGATCTCCTGCACCAGAAAGAAGATCCTGTTTACGTTGTTGAGCAAGAGGTATCGAAGTTGGTATCGAGGGAATATCAGTGAGGCGATTTGCGGGGTATGTCACGAAATAGAGCGTCGCAGTCGTCGCAAGAAGCTGTGAGAACATGCTTAATCAGGACCCGTGGAGAATAAATGATCAGGCTCCGTACCAATAACAAACTGATATTTTTAGTCGCACGTCCACAGAGCAACGTTGTCATAAGTCTCCCATTTGGCTGGGCTATCTGTCTCGGCGCGACGGGCTGGACCGAAGGTGCAAAACTTGCATTTTGCTGTAAGAGTTCCTCGAGCTCCAGTCGCTGGAGGTCAATCGACAGAACCGCAACGAAGAATGTGTGCACGAGAAACCAGTGTGCGACAAGCACGACAACAGCAAATGCACAAAATTGGCGCGTCGCGCCGTGTGCAAAAAAAGCGATGACACCCAGAATGATATTGTAGGTGAGGACCTTTAGCGAGTTGGAAGTTCCGGCACGTGACAAACCCTCTGCGATACGTTCCTTGACGGGAAGAGTTATGGACGTTTTGACGACAGCCTCGACCTGAACAGTAATTAGAAACGACAAAGATGGCGTTAACTGGATACGGACCAGACTAAACATATTCTCAGCGCCGATGAACACGATGATCAAAGGAAATATTCCCCTTCAATACTTGGTCAGAGCAAGGATCCGGGACACAGACAAGCACTCACCAAGGTATCATGGTGACACGGAAGCCTACAAGGGCACAAACGCTCAGGCTGGTTATAGTACTAACGAGAATCTCGATGGCGCCGGTGAAGATAAGACCTATTCCATTATGTACAGGAAGGCCTTTGCGCACTGATTGTCCGAAAGTAATCGCAAGTGCGAAGTAGGCGAAGTAAATGAATACAGTTAATACTGAGGAATCTGTGGAGGAAGATCTGTGTGTCGTGTACTGTGGCACCACGTGAGGATCAAGTTCACAATGTATAATGGCGTGACATACCTCCAAGGCGATAAGCTTCGGTTGTTGAGTCTCAATAATCAGGTCCGCACCGTCTTTGGAAACATCTTCGAGTATCTGGCGCCAAGTGGAGTGTCCTGTCTTCCCAAAGCAATCCCTTTCAGGAAAGAAATATGTAAGGGCCAAGAAAACAGTAGATCCTGCATCCACACTTGAGTATTCGTTGTTGTCGCGCCATGCGACAACCATTTGGGACTGGATAGGGACACCAGCAATGGAAACATTATTAGAAGGCCGGAGTGTATGCAGAACGTTTACGTCGGTTGCAAGTGCACGTTCTTCGTGATGCCAGAATATCAGGGGTGAAACCACGAAGCATTGTCCGTCGGGCCATCGAAGACAAGGTACCTGCCGCTCAGCGAGTGCGTCAGAAATCTTGCGCTCAATACGCAGGGTCGCACGCAGGAGCCGGCGTGTCAACGGCGAGGAGTCGGTAGAGGCGGAGCTGTGAACGAGAACGCGTTCGACACGCAACGTCTGCTCGACGCCACATCTAGCGCGGACGACGGAGTCTTCGCGGACGTGAAGGCTGTCGTGTACAGCCCAGATATCGCGAAGGTGGTGCTGGGCATCGTAGCTAGAGATAGCGTCGGCGGCAAGGAAGGGGTCGAGAATCTGGGAGGAAAAGTGGGCAAGGAAGCGGGGTTGAGAAGATGAATATATGGCGAGAGCAGGGTAGAAGAGTGATGTGATGACGACGGCAGAGATGAGAATGACGCGAATCTGGTGCGTTGCGCAGTGCCTTTATGAACCGCGTCAGTGCGGGATGCGCGAGAATACAAACATGACATACAGTCCAAAACGATGGAAGAGCCGATGACCTTTCGTACGAACACGGAGGAGCAGGCGTGAGCCAATGGTGTCCATGGAAGACAGGTGGTGGCAATACAAAGTGTGAGATGGATTGGCCAATAGAAGTAAAAGTGGGCCGATGTGGCCAGTCCTAACGAAGCGCTGTGCACTGTGTCTGTGCGTTGCGGAGGCGTTCAAGATGATGAAGGTAGGCTTGAAACATGGGAATGGAATCAAGCTGTTAAGGAGAGTGGCCTGAGAAACAAGTGAAGCAAGAAAACGAAAGGACTAACCGAGCATTGTCAACGTCAACGTCGTCCACTGTAACCCGAAAAGTCAAAACAGTCAAATGTCGGCGCCGGCCATCGGCATCGGCGAACACGTGGCAGGCGGACGTATTGACCGGACCGACAGGACTTGCCGCCGGCCTACTTCTGCATCCCCAGCGAATTACTGTCTGCGGTCGTGAACCAATCTTCCTCCTTCCGACTATGTCCTCCTCCTCGCCTCTTCTCAGGTCTGCCCTGCATCAGTCACGAAGATGTGTGCCCCTACATGCACTTTTTTCGTGTATCCCAATCCTCACTTGCTGACACCAGGGCTCAGCACAACATCCGCTCTCCGCGCCGTTACCAAGTTCGAGATGCCCGCAATGTCCCCGACCATGACGGAGGGGGGAATCGCGTCGTGGAAGAAAAGGGAGGGCGACAGCTTTACCGCTGGCGATGTTCTGCTTGAGATTGTATGTCCTAGGCAATTCTCTACTTCTGCCTCCACGTTGACATCTTCTCGACTGCACAGGAAACGGACAAGGCAGTTATAGACGTAGAAGCACAAGACGACGGGATCGTGGGCAAAATTCTTGTGCGCTTTCTGCCCGCGGTCGTACCTCATGCTAATTTCACATGACAGGTCCAAGATGGACAGAAGAACATTCCCGTCGGAAAAGTCATCGCGCTTCTAGCAGAAGAGGGCGACGATATCTCTGGCCTTGAGATTCCTGAAAATGAGCCGACGCCTTCCAAGTCAATTCCCGTCCCCAGGCAGGAACAGGCGCCCCTCGCACCAGCTTCTTCTGCCCCACCAGTCACCCCCAAGGCAACGCATCACATATTGCATTCGCGTCCCCTATTCCCGTCTGTGGTCCGTTTGCTTCAAGAACATGGTGTTCAGGACCCCGAAAAGATAAAGGGTACTGGGGTGCGTGGGATGTTGACAAAAGGTGATGTCCTCGCCTTTCTCGGCAAGGCATCCAGCCCAACAGGCACATTCAAAATAGCCCAACTCGGGCCGGGGGCAGAGTCTCCCAAGGCGGAGGCCAGGGTAGAGAAGGTACGCCCCGATCAATTGTTGTGCTACTCGTAGTCAACACCATTGGCCCCTCCAGCCACTGGATGGGCTTGCAATTCGCCAGCTTATCGTCCAAAGTATGTACCAGACGGCGCTCAAGGTCCGCGTCGGAACAGGTAAGTGCAACGATCCATGCGCGCTCAACACGTATCTCAAAGCTTTCGCAGTACCCCCGATATTGGCCGATTTTGACTCCGTTATTGCTGACTACCTCCCACCATCCACAACTCAGGCGGCCTCAACGTTACCACCTGTGCCACCTCCAAAACCGAAATCGAGTGACTTCCTTGACGGGCTCGTATGAAGTTTGTCAACCATATATAGAACATAGCATAATATTAGACGCGTCCATTACCGATGATCCTGGCTCATGTCATACAATCGATTACCGAACTCTACTCAGCTTCGTCCAGGGGTAGAAACTATCGACCCGTTAGACACGTCAATTAACTGGTCGAATGAACAAGCTGCTTTACCCGGAATGAGATAAATGCTTCGTTGGTCCCACCCCGGACCAACGGTGATGGTACCAGGAACTGCATGTTCATAGTCCCGTCACTGCCTATGCGCAGTGATGTCTTGCTCGAACTCTGCAGAGCCCGCTGAGCTCGTGCGATATGCGCCACTCGGTAGCTGCGTATCAGCTCGGTCATATTAGCACTAAAATCTCAGGAAGGCACGCAAACCTGAATGAAACGGGTTCTGCGCAATGTACGGTCTCAAGCACCTCACGATCGTTCGGATAGTCCATCTAGGACGACAGCACTGAACTCGTCATGGGCACGCAAACGATAAGAAATATGTACCTCGGTACTTCCAAACGCCCCTTCTGCGTGAATCCGAAAAATTGGGGGTGCTGCCGTTGCACGCGGCCTCCGCGAAGGCGAGTCTTGCGCGGCGGGAGGGTTCCCGATTAAAGTGAGTTTGTCGCACGACGGATCGATTTCAGAAAGAGCGTCACGAAGCCAGGAAGACTATGTAAAATTAGACAGTGTTGTGATGACAGTCAACTCCTCGCACCTTTAAGATGAGCTGAAGAACGCTGCGACACTATGAGCTTAGCGCACACACGTTTTACTATCAGGCAATACTCACGTATGTTCAATGTCAAAGGACATGTCTGGCTGTGAGTTGGCAGCATATGTCGTCACCTCGAACTTTGCATCTGGCTCCGCTGATCCTTCCGCACTAAGCATCATTAGCGGCGCGTTGGCACGCATATACCAAGAGGACACGCACACGAGTAAAGACAAGGGATGTCCCTCGCCTGCATACGACAAGCGCATCCCAACCGTCTTCCCCGAGACCGGGCCAAAGTAGGCCTCGATTCTTCCCCGGGGCACGTCGTCTTCACCATTGTCACGGTCGCGTACCCACCTTCGATTTTTTGTTCTCCCCTCCACAATGCTGGGCGCTGGACCGGTGGAGAAGATGGACAAGGAATCTATGAATACACGCAACGGGAATTCTAGGACTGTGGATCCTCCCGTCGGGGACAGCTCCGGCGGTGTGGCAGACGGCGATGCTACCGGTCGATTGTACGTGAACTCATCAAATATCTGCACAGGAATGTATGCCGCGGCTGCGCGCTCAATTAGAGTCATATCGTAAGCGAACTGGAAAGAGAGATACCTGCGACTAACGAAGACTCCTCGACAAATACAGTCACACCACCGCCAGAAATGGTCATTAACGCGAACTGGGCTGCATATCAGTCCCTACGAAGTCGGTAGGAACTGAAGTGAGCGACAACTCACGTCGACAAAATTAACGCCTCTCAGGAGGTTGCCCAAGTGGCGAACATCGTGCACAGATGCTGCGAATACCTCATTTTGGGCAACCGTTGATGGCCAGAAACGAGCTCGATATTAAAAGCTCACTGTTGGTGTCCGTGTGGCCTCACTCGCGTTTGGCATTCTTTGAGAGCGAGGAATTGGGTCCACAGGGCGCCAGATAAGATTAATAAAGTGGCGTGACATGCATCACGTGCTTTGTGACCGTTGGTATCCAGGTGTGACGGCCATCTGTAATTTACGAGCCTACAGTAATCTCGACTGCCATGAAGCTTTGCCTCTTCAACCTATTGGACAATGCGATTCTGTTCAAGTCTAATTGCTCCAGGGATGATTCCGAACTAATTATTTTTCCAAAAGCCTCTGTTGCAATCCCTTCGGGCCAGGCAAAGTTTGTCATGTCATCGCTCGGAAAAGCAAACACACTGGAAAAGGTGTTCCTGGACTATGACGTAGGGCGGCAGTATGTCGTCGACCTCAGCAACCCGTCATCGTCCCGACGATGCCTCCTCACCTTGCCCGAAGATTGTCCATGGCGTATATATCGCGATCAGGTGGCTTCTTCATCTCTATTGTAATCTTCAGTTGAATGATAATGGGAGATTGTCTGCAACAGACGTCTAAGGGGTGCATTGACATTATAGTCTTCTCCAAACGACCTTTAGAATCTTTCCTGTCTGATTTGCCAGACACCACGCCTCTATATTCACTTTGTTTACCAGGCAAGTCTTGGTTACGGCCACTACCTTTCGAGAAGTCTGACTATCTTGCACAGGTACCCACGATACGTGAGTCCTCAGCCACGTCGGAGTGTATCTCACTGACACCCTGTAGCATGGCATTCTATGGTTGGCCTGTCTCCCAGTGCCAGTCCGTGACCAATCCTCTCTTGGTGCAGCTCAACAGCGGAATACGCCTTCTTGACATTCGCCTCGCCAAGAAGGAGGGGCGACTTTTTGTATATCACGGCGAATACTCAGAGCGCACATCATTCCAGTCCATTCTCGCGGATCTGCTTACCTTTCTCACATCCCCCAGGTCGGCGCGCGAAACCATTGTTGTCTCGATAAAGCAGGAAGACTATGATACCCATAGCCCGGAGGACTTCTCAGCCCTAGTGCGTGATGAGATGGAGGCTAGTCCCGGGGGCATGGGCTTGTGGTACCTGGAGAATCGCATCCCGACTTTAGGCGAAGTACGTGGAAAGGCGATCATGATGAGCCGTTTTGGTGTCGACGGCAGTGCATGGGAAGGTGGGTTGGAGGGCATGGGGATCCACCCAACAAATTGGCCAGACAGCTCGAAGGAAATTTTTTTTTGGACATGCAAAGGTGTCCTGGTACGGACACAGGACTGGTGCGTTGTCATCATCCCATATGCCGTAGCGAATCACTGAATCATGACATTTGTAGGTATCACATCCCCTCCTTTCTTTCCATCCCAGAAAAGACACATCTTTCCACCCGCCTTCTCGTGCCCCCTCCTGCTAGTATAACCCAACCCGTTCTGTCTATCACATACTTCTCTGCCTCTTCCTTCCCCTTTGCTACACCTGCAGTTGTCTCAACCGGCTTCGGTTGGCCGCGCTTTGGCTTCGGTTTCGAAGGGGTCAATTCGCGCGTTTCTCGCTTTATACTCGAAGCGGTCAAGGCGAGAATGAAGTTGTGCGCATGGACATTGATGGATTTCTACGATATGCCAGAGGGAACTGGTGTTGTGCCGCTTATGATAGAGTTCAACTTTGGGTTTTGGGGGACGACGCGATGACGCCCGAGAACGAGGGGGAGATCGTATGGAGTCTTATCAGACATGTTGTCAGCCTAGCTATAGAACATCTGTCCTTTACACATAGTAATTATATATAGTTTTTATTACAACGAATTCCAGAACAGATATCGAGACATGTTGAGAACCTACGTCCTACAACACTTCATTCCTCGTTGCATTGATGACCGGCAACCCTCCGTCGCGTGCCTTCCATAGCGCCTCGGAGCGGTCTAGCTCGCCAAGAGATCCTTAGTTGCCCACTGGAGAAGCGCTTTATGACACGCCCAAGTCGCCGCGAGGAGCTAAGCGATCTAGAGTGGGGCCATCGCATCTAAAATAACATTCACGCAGGAGCCTCGCTTGTATCTTGGACGACGAATCTTTCGCAGAAGGCCGCCTCGCTGCAGTTAGTGGCGATTGTAACATGTCGTCTACGTAAATATTAACCCAGCAGCGACGGTTGGGGGCGCCTGATGGTCTAATGGGGAAGTCCACAAACTCTTTTGAGCTACTGCCTTCATCCATGTTTTTGGAAACGGTCGTAAAGTTTACAAACCTGAAACCTAACGGAATGAACGAGGGTTGTGGGACACTCCGCCTTGCATTCTATAAATGTGAATGTGAATGGTGAGGAGTACGGCCGGCACGCCAAATCCCCTTCTGTCTCTGGAGTGCTTCTGTAGGTTTGACCCCCTTGGAAGAATGTGAGTACTCCGTCTGCTGAAGATGCTTAAGGAAATGAAGTGCCATTACCACCCAAGTCACAGAAAAATCTAACTTACATCGTGTCCAATGGACTTCCAGACATCTTGGAGCTTCGAGATGGACAGGTTCGCAGTTTGTGTCGAGTGTGAGGTATTGGGAGACGGACTGGTCACCTCGATGCATCAGCAAAATCTCCCGACCATCTATGCCGAAGGGCTTCAGGAGCATACCCAAGGCACGACTGGAGCGGGACGTGAGTTTTCGCCCCCGAAGTCCTCGATTCGCGACATGATATGGGTTAGCACAGTTCCGAATCGAAGATGCTCGACTCCGAGCCCAACTCTTACCTGCATCGATCCGAAATTAACCGTTCTGTGGCCGTCTCCGGACACGTCGCCTGGTGCGGACAAAGCATCTGCTGATGGCGACCGAACTGCCATCGACGACGAAGCTGGCTGGCTGGAGGGTTCGGCTCGCGCACGTGTCCCAGGTATGAATGTCATCAAGCAACTCTTATTGCATGTCTCTTTGGACGCTGACTAGGGAATAGACATGCCAGGAACGACCCGGTCATCAACAAGCAAGGAAAGGAAAAAGACAAGATCGACAGTGAGTTCAAAACGGCGTCTGCGGGGCAGGAAAATAGATCATAAGAGGTGATGCAGGTTGCCATTCAAGCCACTGCCAAAAACTCCAGAGCTGTAGACAAGGGCCCAGATAGGACCCACACGAGATGTAAGTGCCGCGCAGAGGGGGGCAATAATCTCTCTGGCTCGTCCACTTACATACCGAAAGTGGGTTCTCACGCGGACCCTGGGCCAACCAGCAAAGGGGAAGGCCGGAAAACGGAAGGGATCGAGAGGATCCACACAAAGTTGTGGAAATGTCGGATTGGAGGGTGCAACAAGACATTCCACAGAAAGGGTGACGCCGTGCGACATCTACAGACGACGGCCAAGCATAACGGCAAGTCGGTCGTCTGTAGCTGTGGAGCTTCGTTCTCGAGGCATGATGCGTTGAAACGACATCAGCGTCTGTGTAATAGACATCGAGAGTTGCTGTAATAGGATATTTATTCACGCAGATGGTGTGGTGTACCTTACTTTCTCACACGCTTTTCGATCCACTGCGCTTCGTCAGGACTATCGGCACCCACAACCCCAGTCAACACAATTTACCGCATTCGTTGGTGCTATGGTAGCCAGCTAAGAAGGCCGCTGGATGGGGAGCATGCCACGGCGATGGTGAGCAAATAGTTGTATGTTGGTGACTCGGGCTGAGAATGCAGGTACCTCAAGCTTCGTACACATTAAGGAGAAGATGCGCAATGATATTGGCCAATTAAGAACAATCAACTTTAATCACAGAGCAGTCAAGGATCGAAGTGAAAATTGTCGTTGAAAAAAAAAATTGAAGATCGCCGGCTCAAGGAATCAGCTGCAGAGGTAAACACAGTTCAAAGTCATCTCTGCAAGGTCTCTGGGCGGTCGCTCAACTTAACGCAGCCCACCTTCAAATGAAGCTCTCAAGCCAGAAGATGAAGAATCGTTGTGAAACATGCTCACATCCCGATTCCCGACCCGGCCAGTCGCCTTTAACGCTAATTACCATGACATTGGCCTTGAGCCCTGGCTCCCGCCGAGACTCCCGGACGGCCTACTTCCACTAACTGGTCTTTTTCCAATCACCTCACGGTCCTCTAGGCTGGGGTCGACTGATGCTTGAGGCTATCCACACCGGCGTCGCTAGACCGTTTTTCCCAGTGGCCCCTTCGTCGATCGACGATCGTGACCGGTCGAATTGTAAATCTGGGTGTACTGTATAGCAGCGCCGCGAGTTCAGATGGCAATAACCACACTTCTGCAGATCTTCCCTTCCACGCCATCCATCATTCCATCTTCTAAGACGCCGCAGCTCCACTTCCGAACGTTATTTCTACAAAGCGCATATGGAGCTTTATCTCTTTCCGAACGACCCAGTCAATACTGTCTTCATCACTTCGACCGGTTTCCTTCGCTATCGGGTCCACACATCTCGGCCCCTGTCGTCACTCCGAGCATGTAGGTCCGTTATTCAGCGAGTAGGGGCGGGCAAAACCAACGACGACGAGACTTTCGGAGAAATCGCTTGGGGCGGGCTCGGCAGACATTCCGTGATTTATAGTGAGCTGTTCAAGGGACGCGCAGACGCTGCGGGAGACAAGGCCGTCCGAGTGAAAGACCTTCTGTGGAAAATCAACACTTTTGGCACGTAAGCTATCTCGGTCTTCTGTCTTGGACTGCTCGCCGACGATCTCGCCGCATGAAGTTCAAGGTGCTTCACTGGAAATGACGAAGAAGAGTATGTGTGGAAGTTTTGCAAGGGAAGAGGCTTTCAGGTATGCGCGTTCGTTTGCATTCTTTGGCTGACTGTCACTTAACACTCCTTAGCTCCTCCACGTGCGAACCGGATGTGTCAAGGCCATCTACGAGCACAAACCGTCACACGTCGCGAATGGCGTATTTCAGGGCCAGTTCAAAACGTGCCTTCGCATTCACCCGTCTTGCACGCTCGACCTCGACATTCTCGTGCTTACGTTCGTCATCATGGAGAAAAAGCGAAGAGACGGCCTCGGGGATCAAGTGAACGTCGCCGGCGCCGAAGAGGAGAACTTGGCGGAGGCGAGCGGAATGGAGGGGGGTAGCTCGATGTGATTGGTGTGATTGGTTACGAGTTTTTTTTGCATCGGTTCTCTTGGTTTTTAATTATGGTATAACGCCTTCCGCACCATACCTGATTCGAACAACAGGCGGCGCCATCTTCATGATTATTGATACTCGCATTCAGAATGTGACTGGGATATAGCTTCTTCGCTCTAGGCAGTACTGGGCCCACGGTCTGACTGCCTATATTATAGGGAGCAGAAAGATCTAAATAGCTGGGATATAACACTCAAGTCTGCTGAGGAGGTATTGGTAAGGGTGCAGAGGCACTGCGCCAGGACAACTCAATTGCTGATGCTGATGTAATTTACTATAGTGATCTGTTCAAGGGACGCGCCGATGCTGCAGGATACAAGGCCGTCCGACTGAAAGACCTTTTGTAAAAATCAACACTTTTGGCAGGCAAGGAAAGAGGGACTGTCACTCAACACCCTTAGCTCTTCCACCTGGATGCGTCAAGGCCATTACACATCGTGAATGGGTATTTAAAGAACAGTTCAAAATGCATCTTCGCATCCACCCATCTTGCACGCTCGACCTAGACATTCTCGTGCTTACGTTCGTCGTCATAGAAAAAAAGCAGAGAAGGCCTCGGGGACCAAGTGAACATCACCGCTTCTGAGGAGGTGAACCTATGGAGGCGAGCGGAATGGAGGGTGGTAGTTGGTTACGAGTTTTTTTGGGTCGCTTGACATCTACTTTCCGCACAGGGGTTGGAATTCCACTTGACTGTATGTACGGTGGCCACTACCACAACTCAGGAGTACACCACCGGGACATTTTCACACAATACTGATTTCCTGACGACGATGTTCCTCAGCCTCAGATACAATGCTCATCTATCCGATGATACACAGAACCACAGTGGCAGCTCGCAGGTGCTATCGACAGCTTCAAGACTCCACTGAATTCCAGCACACTCACTATCTTCTCTCAGAGAAGCGCTTGGACACCAGTTTCTCTGAGGTCAAGTACAAAAATATTGCACCATTTGTTGGCCTGCGGCCTGGAAAGTTTTTCGACGATGCTGGCACGTTTGATCTCCACCGCTCCCGGATTCCTACCAGGCTTTTCGAAAACATCGTGATGGATATGGATATGTTGCTAGCTCAATATGGCCCTCCAAGCCAGATGAGCCATACTACGGAAGAAGCAAAGTCCCGTCTCCTTGCTCCTGTGAGTATCATCATGATCCCCCTTTTTACGACCACAGAAATTTTCAAATATCTTAGATCTTCAATCATTTGGTAGCTCAATTTGACAGTTTTTTCCGGAACACGCCAGAGTCACTCATCGCTGGCCATGTCACAAGGAAAGACAGAATCCAACACATCTTTAGTTCATTTGGCCTCTTCACAGTCGTGTTTGTGGAAGCCAAACTGAAGATCAAAAATGACAATGCAACTCTGAGGGCTATCGCGCAAGTGATAGCAGAGTGTGACGGTCAGGCTTTCTTTTTCTTTGACATAGAACCCATTGATTTCTCAGAATCTCAACCTGCCACAGCTTGTGACAAAAACAACAAGAACTTTGGTTTTAACATGCCCATCTATGGGATCCTCTGCGACGGGATTAGCTTTCAGTTTTTCAGGTTTGATGGCAACACCAAGCCATGCACATTCTTGAAGGGGTATTGTCCCTGGACACGACCGTGGTGTGGAAACAACAGGACTTGCAGGACTCCACCTTCGTTTCTTGTTAGAACCCACAGCACTTCCATTCATCCAGAGCCTGCGCCCTGTATGCGAAACTTTATTCAATATTTTTTTAGCCACCTTTGTCGCAAGTTTGAAGGCGCGTTGTGATTATGCCTCAACTCTAAAGAGACACCAAGAGAGTCTGGAAGCCTGCCAGTGGGATAATGCACTCAAGCTTGCTGAGGAGGCTTTGGAAAAGTCCGAGTGTGCAGAGGTGCTGCGTCGGAATAACTCAATTGTTAATGCCGATGTACTCGCTGAAGCAGCCTTCAAGGCTCTCAAACTCAGGTATGATTTTTGTCAGTGAATTAAAATTTCTACAAGCTAACCTATTGACAGTACAGGTGCAGTACTGCCGATTGCCAGGGAATATTTCCAGCCTCCTCTAATGGATAGCTGGATTGATAATGAAGTATCAAAAGGGTGAAGTGTGGTTTTAGCTAATGAGAACTCTTAATAGTCTGTACTAGCCTAGCTGGATTGTTACTGTATTTGTTACGACGATGATTGTATTATGTAATGTGATATACGCAGTACTGTAAACTTACAGTAAGCTAGTAAAGGCTGAACCATGCCTCATAAACGAACGAAGCGTTCAGCACGCGAGCAACTGCGAAAAGAAAGGTCAGCACAGACTTTCAACCCGTTTCCCCCTCTTATTTTCCTAGGGGTGCAGATCTTGCGCCGCCTGGCACTGGCAGCATCGAAAGCATCCCTAAATCCGTCTCGCGCGTGCTGGACGCGGCCAGGATTCGTGCTGAGTATCGACAGAAAAAGCGCGCGCGGTGCGACGGCGATGATGCTGATTCTCCAACAATGCCGGCCAAAGCCAAGAAACGCCGTCGCCCCGCCGCTACAGAAGACCCGAACGCCGGGGGCAAGTCGACAAAGTCACAACAAGAGGCAACGACTATTGAGATCCAGCCTGGGGAATCGCTGAGGCATTTCAATCGGTGCGCGTTTGCTTCCTTACTCGCGAGAAGGAAACCATTTCCTCACTCAAAAAACTTTTTTTTTTCAGGAGAGTTGAGGATCACATGCGTCCGCTAGTGCAATCCGCAATCCGTGCTTCAGCCGCAACAGAGCGCAAGGAAAGGAGAGCGGCTGCGGCTCCACGGGAATTAAAAGTTCGCAAGTCGGCGGAGGAGGAGGGTACGACTACGACTACGCCATCTACTACAACAGCAGCGGGCGATAAGCACCGCGATCGGCCAAAGGAGTTCGCGACGATTTCGAGCGCTAGGCCGCGTCGTCTGAACGATATCGCGACTGCACCGCCAGTACTCAAGAAGCTCCCGCGGGGCGCCAAGCATTCTGCGGCGCATCCTGCGCAGACGAAGGCTCAGGGTGTGCTTTCGATGGCTCAACGCGTGATGATGGAGACGGAACGGGAGAACGCCATTCGACGGTATCGCGAGATGAGGGAACGTAAAGCGGAGGAAAGTGGACCGAAACCTTAGGAAGTGAGGACCGATGGGCCTTCGCGTGGTTTGCATCATATGTATACGCATATCATCACATTATCCTAGAGCATTAGACTACAAAATGTGTTCGAAAGAGGAGCATGTTTTTTTTTGTGAGATGCACACACATAAACGCGAGGACATATGTTGGGGCAATTAACCCGTAGTAGATAAGAGGCCTTCCCGTTCAACGCCGGCGATCCCTGTATCTGTCCCGCGAGTTGTCTCTTCTGCGCTCGTTCTCGCGGTCTCGATCGCGGTCTCGCACACTCTCCCGTGGCAGGGGTGGGGGCGAACGCTCACGCGAGCGGTCATAGCGCCGACGAGGGGGCGACCTCGAATCCGAGACACTACGCCGACGATCTTTGCCATAACCGCCACGCCCATCGTCCCTTCGATCGTCATTCCTCCGGGAGCGAGGTGGTGATGGTGTGCGACTGTCATCGCGTCCGCGACGAGGACGGGGCGGCGGAGAGGGTGAACGGCTGTCTTCGCGCTGACGACGGGGAGAATCCCGCTGAGAACGACGCGGGGGAGACGGTGGAGAACGACGGCGACGTTCGCGGTCACGAGGGCCATCCGTCGAGTCAGAGTCAGAGTCGGAATCGGAATCGGAAGAGGTGTCCGAGGAACTGTCGGAGGACGATGATTCGGCCTCCAACATTGCACGACGTTGCTCCATGATAAGGCGAGGCGCATTCTATAGAGGTGTACGTTAGCTTCGGCGTGGGGCAAGGAGTCCTAATCGGGACTCACTTTGAGATGCTCGCGCATTTCTTCGGTAAGAGCACCGAGCCCGACACTTGTGAAGTAGTTGATCGCGAAGCGCGTATTTTTCGGGTTGTCCAATGGGAACATTTCGGTGCACAATGCCTTCACCTCCGGGTCTGCAAAGCGCTCTTTGAGAGTGGGTAAACCCATGCTTTCCGTGACCTCTTGCATCATGATCTTCACGAAAATGCGGCTTGAACTCGTGGTATCGTCTTCGTTCATCTTGATCGCCCGCAGAACAGCCCAAGAAATGGCATCATTCGCAAAGAGATGGCCAAAGAGCCGCGCGATGTTACGCAGACGGTTCGTCTCGTATCGGTGGATGGTGTCATAGTATGTCTCGAAGGCTCTCTCGTAACATTCGCACCATACGCGGTTTAACTTGCAGAAACGTTCACTGGTGAGGCCGTAGAAGGTGGAGTAAGAGCGCTCTTGCGAACAACATTCAATAACCATGTTGACCAGTTCGATCTAGGATGCTTCGTGAGTGACAGAAGAGAAGAGTATATGATATACCGTACCTCTTCCCCCTCCTTTAACTGAACTTTCAGCAACTTGTGGACGGCTTCTTCATAATTTAGGGCATTCATGATGGTCAAATAGATGACCCGGCGAAGATTGACAAGGTTCGTTTCAGTGCGGTCTTCGATGCCCTCCTTCTCCGGGACGGCTGGATCACGCTCAGACCATGCAAGTATCGATAGCACCAACTGGCGTACCTTCATCACCCTCGCTATCGCTCTCCGAACCCGATTCCTCATCGGAAGAGCCCTCTCCAAGAATTTCGGCCTTGATCTCCTTGTATTTCTCCTCATTTTCAAGGAAATTTGCGTCAAACTTGAAAATGTCTGGCCAAAAAGTTACTGCGAGGAAACCAAGACAAGAGGATAGAAACTCACTGAGACCTTCCTCGACCTTCAGATCCTCCTCAAGTTGAATTTCATGGGTAATCTGCTCCTCTTCTTCCACGAGGTCGAGTCCCTCAGGCAATACAGGATTATCCTTGTACTTGTCCTTCCGCACCTGCATGAGCACTTCAATCATGTATTGAACACGATGGCTTATGTTGCCCTCATTCAATACTGCGCGGAAGCGCTCAAAGACTGTTGCGTTAGCCTTTGGTGAGTTTTCCTGGAGGAATGCGCCAGCTTCGCGAGTGAAGCCGACGGCGATTTCGATGGAGTCGTCCGTAGGCCGTTCGAGAAGAAGAACAAGGATTTGGAGGGCAATTATCTCATGGGCCACACCTTGGTTAACGAGATGTGCGATGAATGTAGTTGATGAGTGGCAAACAGTCTGTAACGACAACGTAAGCCTGGAAAAACTATGTGCTGGATAGAATGACGGACCTTGTCATTTCGCTTGAATGCCCTCCTGAACTGGCTAATCAGTCGGTGAAGTAACAACTCTCCGACCATGGGTAGTTTTGTGTTGAGAATTGAAACGAGCGCCGCAAACACTGGAGTAAAGGGCAAGCTGGCTGCCTGCGCCTTCATGATGCTGCGTGCGAAGAGACCACGACCTCTGATGAGGTTCTCGGAGAGGAGCTCCGGCACGACGTGCTTGATATTGCTTATGTTGACCCTGTTGACGATACCGGTGATAGATTTGCGCAGGGCATCCCAGGAGAGACGCTGGTACTCCGGGCTACTGCGATCCTGTGAAGCTGCTGCCTGGAGTGCACGTAGACGTGCAGGAGGCATGTATACGCCTCCGGACCGCGAGGACGTCAGCTTGGCAAACTCGGCCACCGCGTCGAACTCTTTTGCGTTGCCTTTCTTGACTTCGGTCTTGCCGAGCTCGACAGCAGCCAGGCGAGCGGCAAGCTGGCGCTCCCGCTCTGCACGACGGACAGGATCGACGTCCTCTACCCTGGGAACGCCCACAAC